>BQNB010022956.1:0-62373 GCA_026074375.1 Tanacetum coccineum | reverse complement strand
TGTTAGATATTAAAAGATCCCTGGTAAAATAGGATTGACTGCAAAAGGGCCTCTTTAGGAAACCTTTTCTAGACAGATTTTACAAAATTTAAAAAACTAGAAATTTTTTGCTCCTCCAGAAAATGGCCCCCATAAATACTGGGCGGCCCCCTAATATATCTGGGACAGCCATCAGAGTCACAGAAATCTTACTATGACTACTTGATTTTCTGTGCAGTTGATTATTCTCTTCTCTAAGCCCAGCTAAACTTCCTGCATTTTGCTAAACTACTTTTGGAATCTATCCTCTTAATCCTCATGCTTTACCACTTCAATCCTATGCTTCCTAATTAAATAAGCCATCCTTCCTACTCTTCTTATCATCTTCATCTTCTTCAAACCATCCTACCATGGATTCACTCAAGCCTCTTCTTCTAACCCTTCCAAGAAAATCAAACTAACCATAACCCCTCCTAGACAAATATTTGTTAACATTTCTAGTGATGAAGATGTCACCACCACACCTTCTCCTACAACAACTTCTTCATCTTCAACTCCTCCAAATGCACCATCAAAAACTCTATCAACCAATCAAACATCATCAAGCCAAGAGAACACGTCTTCTTCTTTTCAATCAAAACTTTAAATTTCACCACCATCATCAAATGAACCAACTTCTCCTCAACCTTTGAACCCTTTGCTTGACAACATCTTGGATGTTCCTCCTAGACCTTCAAACCCTCAACCACTTCAAAGTCCTCCTTCTTTGGATATCAATCTTTCTATGTCACCAATCAATCCTCTTGATCACATTCTTGATACTCCGTTACTACCTTCACTACAACCACCACCTCAACCACCTCTCATGGGTCATCCCATTTACTTCAACTATCATGACTATCATGGGTCAACTTGTCGTTGTTGCTTTCATAACCGCGATCTTATCTTTTCTCTTAGGGATGAGATGAACCTAATGTTTGCTCACATTGAGTATCTTCTCACCTCCACCATGAATACACTCTCTCCACCTTACCCTTGAAAACTAGGTCATATCACCTCATAATTGGTCACCCTAACCCTTTTGCTCAAAGTCATTTCCTATGAATCAAGGATCATCTAGGATTTATGTCATGATTAACTGTATCTACCTTATGTAGTATGTTTAGATTGTGGTGTAATGTATGAATGAATGTTTCTTTGTTAATTCTTAGTTCTATTTTTCTTGCATGTAGTATGCTTCTTATATCAGCTTATTAAGTAATGAATGAAACTACTTTATGATTTAACTTACATGAATTGCTATAAGTTGAGAAGATATTGTCTTGCACTTGTACTACTAACTTTGTTTTGTAGCAAACAATTTTCATAAGATAGATCCCTTGGTGCTCCAAACGAGCGGGATCATACAGCAAGGGGAGTCTTGATATCGGCGACTTCTTTCTTTCTACAACAATTCGACGATTATCCTTTTTGAATTCGACAAAAAAGGGGGAGAAATGGAATGAAAACTCATTAATAATTTGAAACCTTTAATTTTATACAAAATGAGTTTATATTTTGTCAACATCAAAAAGGGAGAGATTGTTAATACAAATAATGTCTAAAAATATTATTTATATTTTTCGACCTCTCAATGTTTTGATAATAACAAAATGTAAAAACGTTTACGATAAAAATAAACGTTTACAAATTATTTAATCGTAAAATTCCATTTTTAAGATTAGTAATCACTTAAGGTATGGACAAACAAATCATTAAGCATGATTAGTGATCAAGAAAATATTTTTCTCTTAACCATCACATTTTTACAAAAGTATTTTCACAAAAATATATATACAAAATATTTTCTAATTAAAAGAAAAGTTTTATTTAAAACTTAAATTTGAAATTCAAATTTTCCCCCTAAAATGGAAGGTTCCATAACAGATACAACCTTCCCCACAAAAAGACAAAAACAGGAGCGTAGTTTACTAGGCGGCCATCTTATAGGTCTGGCGGCCCCTAGATATATCTGGGACCGCCGGGACCGCCTGCAGTGACTGTTGGTTTTCTTGCCTATAAATACTGCTCCATTCCCAGCAAAAAAATCTTTCTCTAACTAAAGATCTTGATCACTAACATTGTTTAATCTTGTTTCAAGTGATTTAATCTTTTCTTTCCCATTCCTCTATCAAGTGCAAGAGAAGAACATTCGTATTCGCCAAGAAATGAATGTGTTTTCTCCTTCCTTCTTCTAAGAACCAGATCTATATCTTGATCATCTTGTGTGTAAATCGGATAGTGTATAAATTCGATTGTGTATTACTTGTGATTGTGTATTACTTGTGAAGTGGTAGATTGGTTCTAGCTAAGATTAGGACTCGACATTTAGCTTAGTGTTGGAAAACAACGTAAGCGAAGTGTAAACGATTTTCTCCACCTAAAGGGATTCTTTATACATAGTGAAATCTCGAGTAGGAACTCAGAGTGAGTAGGGCGAAGATGACTTCGTAGCAGAACCACTATAAAAACTGTGTCTTGGTTTGATTGTTCCTTCCCTCATCTCTTTATATTGTTGTGATTCTTACTTATTGCGTATTTAGTTATTGTTAGTAGATATATACATTATTGGTTCATATTGTTGGTTGGTTGAACATATACTTGAATCTAACAATTTTAGAAGTAAAATTTTAAAACGCCAATTAACCGGTAAACTATTCAACCCCCCTTCTAGTTTCCACACTTAGCATTTTTTGTGCCATTCACCGCAATAGAACTAAAGGAGATGTTTTACCGTCGGTTCATTGTTGCTTAAAATGAAACTTTGCTCAAACGTTTTGTGTTCTTTTTGGAATTATAACATGTAATCAATGATACTTATCATTTTTGATATTATAGTATTATACCTTTCGTATGAATAAAAGTATTAAGCGTTTTTAAACGAATTCTTATTTTGCTCAAAAACAATGCTAAATTAATGCAACACTTGTTTGATTTTAAGAATACGTCAAGTTTTTATTTTAATAGTTTGCTTCATTTTTATTCATTTTAGTATTTGTAAGTGACACTTATTTATCACGTGTGATATAACATTGTATCCAAGATGAAAAGTATTTAAATTATCTATCTTAGTCACTTTAGAGTAATATCTCAGGTGAGAAAGTAATAGAATGTGAAATTAATTCCAGTAATCTACATACGAGTAATAGCACAGGTGATAAAACAATAAAATGAAAAAATAGACATCATTCATGTTTGGTTATATATATTCAAATAACCAAAAAGCATCTAAGGCCTGCACCATTGTCTACAACAGTTAGCATGCACTTTTTCTAGTTTTTTTCAAAAACAGAGTTGGTAAACTAGTTTGCAACTAAACATTCGGACGAGGAAGAGATGAAGCAGTTTGTGGAAGAACGAAAAAAGAAAATAATTATGAAAATAATAGGAAAAGGTGCATGTTAACTGTTGTACACAATGATGCAAACTTACATACTTTTGAGTTATTTGAATATATATAACCAGACATGAATGATGTATACTTTTGGTTATTTTATTGTTTTATCACATGTGATATTTCTCATATGTAGAATACCAAAATTAGTGTTACATTATATTGTTTTATCACATGTGATATTACACATACGTAGAATACTAGAACTAGTGTCATATTATATTGCTTTATCACGTGAGATATTACTCTTAAGTAACTAAGAACGACAATTAAAATACTTTTCATCTTCGTTACAGGGTTATATCACAAGAGATAAATAAGTGTCACTTATAAATTCAAAATTAATAAAAATGAAGCAAACTATGAAAATAAAAACTAGACGTATTCTTAAAATCAAACTAGTGTTACATTAATTTAGCATTGATTTTGAGCAAATAAGAATTCACCAAAAGAGGTTTAACCCTTTTATTCATACTAAGAGTTATCACATGTGACAGATAACATTAATTACATGTTAAGAATTCCAAAAAGAACACAAAACTTTTGAGCAAAAATTTCATTCTTAAGCAGCCATGAACCGACAATAAAAAATTTTATGTGATTGTCTATTGCGATGAAAGGCACAAAAACCATCTTGTGCCGGAAATAAATATAAAAATATTAGAAAACACATAGGTGATAATGTATAAAAAAATATACAAAGCACTGAAATATCTCAAGTGATATTAAATGTTAAAAAGCATACTTGTTTGTTTATAAATATCACAAGTGATATTAGACATTAACTATGTTAATAAAATATCACAAGTGATATTAGACATGTCATATAATAAAGTTTGACTAATAAGCATTGTAAACCATCATCAACTTAATATATTTCATCTGATAAACCTTTAATATGAAGTAATAACATAAACAAAACATATTAACCCAATGCAGTTCAAAGCAAAATTAAACTAAACAGCTTAACTAGTAAACAAAATTACACTATCATGAACTTAAAATATCATATGTGATACTACACATATGATACAGAGCATAATCAAAACAACTTTGCTATGGAACATATACTCCAAAAAAACAAATAACACAGGATTCCAATATGGTAACAATTAGAAGCTTCAATTGACTAATGAGCTAAATTACATAAAGTAAAAAAACTCGAAGATGATGAACCGATTTAGAAAACATACTTAGTATGTGAATATGAACGAGGGAAAGTGAGAGTGTGAGGTTGAATAACGACGATAAGTCAAGCTAGTAAATAACAATGAAATAAGTAGCATACCATTAGTCGGATGTTGAATCGGTTCAATTTCAAGCGTTTTTGCCGAATTCGTTTTTGCAGACGTCGATTCATCCATTTCTATGTGTTTTATGTGATTTGTACGTTTAAATCACGGTTTATTTTTTATTTTTACGATTAGGGGTTAGGGTTTTAAAGTTAGAGAGAAAGTGTGTGTGAAGTGTATGTTTTTGGTGGGTGGCATCTAAACAAATCATTAGAGGTGGCAAAATGGGTGAGCGAGTGGGTTCCAGCAACAGGCCAAAACGGGCATGGGCCGATCAGTCATTTTCTTTTTAAAAATAGGGTCAAACGGGCGCGGCCAAATGGGAACGGCCAAACGGTCCGCGGGCCCAAACGGGAAAAAAGTATATGTGACAATTTAAGACTCGTTGGTTAAACTTGGGTTTAGTTGGTCAAAAGTTTTTTTTTGGGGGGGGATATGTTTTTATACTTTTTGTACATTTTTATACGTATTCATACGTTTTTGTCCGTTTTTTGTACGAAAACATATAAAAGCCGGGTTTTTTAATTGCCTCGGGAGAGCCACTGGGTCACGGTTCAACCAGTTTAAACGGCGATTCAACCGGGTTTTTCGTTCAAAAACGACTTCCGGCCACCCGACTGGTTCACTGTTCAATCGGCTGGGTCAAACAGGGTTTTAAAACATTGGTAGTAAATAAACATAATCAGAACATTGCGGGTTCTAAAAACCAGGAGGCTAATGCATGTAAACAGTCTCAGACGATGCTCCGTGTAAAAAGGCATTATTGGGATCAAGCTGATGAACATGCTAATGCCGAGAAACAATAAGACTAAGAACAGTGCGAAGAAAAAATGTTCTCCTCGTCGCTGCCCATCCATCCTTGATGGCAAAACTCCTCACAATTTCTCTGCTCACACCCTTTGGCGAATCTGTAACATTTTTTATCATTGTTTTTTAAAACAAAAGGTTGTCGTCATAAGATTAATCAGATACAATAACCTGTGACATCCATTCTTTTAGAGTAATAGTAATACTTTTGAAAACCCAATTTGAAATCCATCACTGTGGGCGATCTTTCCTAACCGATCTCAATAACTACTACCATCTTGTTAATCGATCATAGACAAGCCTGAAATAGTGAGATCATTCCTTTGTGATTGTATTCCATTAACGAGTTATTTTCATTGAATTTTATGATCAGATCGTATAGGTGTTTTTGTTTTTTATTTATGGGGGGGGGGTTTGCTTCTTTGTCGTTTTCCCCCTTTTTTTGTTTTTTTCCAATTAAATTTCCAATAAAAACCCTAATCCTAATTCCTTTCAATCCAAATAAATCCCTAACCCCTCGTTTTTAGGTTTTTTTGCTGTGATTTTTCAAATTGGTGATACATCTTGTTTTTTGATTCAAATGGGTTCTAAGAGAACAAAGGAGATGATGTGCTAAGATCTCCACGTTTTCAGTTCGTGACTAATTACCTGATGCAAACTAGTGCTAAGGATCTATGAGAATGGGCGCGTAAACAATAGGGCATGTGGTTGATGCGTTTATTCCTAACAAAAGATCAAAGGCTGGTAAGAGATTCCGGATTTGTGCTTTATAAAGTTTTTGATGTGGAGCGTTTGGTTGGTAATTTATGTACGGTGTGGATTGGTAGACATAGAATTCATGCTAATGCTGCTAGATTCCATAGGCCTAAGGGTTCTACTAGCAGTCATCAACCTGCTATGAAAGGAAAGATCAGAGACTCATCAATTGGGAATACTAAGGACAATGGGCATAGGGATGATGTAAGTTCCTATGCGAATGTGGTAAAAAATCAGAGCCAAGGGAATGGGGAGAATGATAGCAAGCCAGTGTTGGTTTTAGATGATTCTTGCGTAAACACACAGGATTACTCATGTTGTTTAAATGGGAAGGTGAAGGAGGTTGGAGTGTTAGAAAATCTAAAAGTGGCATTGGGGAATGAAGGCTTCACCATAATTGAATTTAAATACATGGGGTGTTTTGTGGGTTAAGATTTGCTTTTGGACACGGTGGATGCAAAGGAGAATTTTTTGTATATCTACATAGTATGTTCTTGATCTCTCAGCTAATCCAAGCGTCTAGTGAATTCATTACTGATGAACGAGTTACTATGGTGGAAATTGAGGGTATTCCTTTAAAAGTGTGGAATGAAAATACTTTTATTCGAATTGCATCAAAGTGGGGAACCTTGTTAAATGTGGAGAACTTGGAGAAAGAAAATTACCATTGCAAAAGACTTTGTGTTCTCACTAAGAGTATGTCTCACATATTTGAATCATTTAAAATTAATTATAAAGGTAAGACGCATTGGGTGCCGCAGCAAAGAGATTTCGGTTGACTCCAATTTGGATGATCAAAATGATGAGGAAATGATTCGAAAGAAGAAGAAAGTGAAGAAGTTTTTAAGAAGGATTTCGGTGAGAGATGATGATGAGTACATGTGGGAAAATAATGTTAGTAGGGTATCTGATACAGAGGTTGAGGAGGAGAATCCAAAATCCAAGGATGGTGTTGTTTCTAGTGAGCAAAATGGTAAACAATCAGAAGACCCGTTTAATATTTATTCTCTCCTTAATAAAGATAAGATGAAGAATAATAAGGAGGCGAGCACAAAGAGAGTTTGGAGTACCCTCCTGGTTTTTACACCAAGAGAGAATTATGTAGAAAAAGTTGAGAGGATATCATAAGGATAAATTTGTGATGGTGAAATCGGAATGTAAAACAAAATTTCTGATGAAGTGAATTTTAGCTCAGGGGTTTTAACAACGTACCAAAAAATCACTGTGGGGGTGGGTAATCTATGTACTCGGATTCATTGTAAAGAGTCTGAAGGTTTCTCGGAAAGTGGTTCCTATATTAATGTGATGGATGAATTGGTTAAGGTGGGACAAACTATGGGGTATAATATGGACGGGTGTATGAAGAATATTGAAGAGATCATTGAATCGCAAGGAGTGGATGGTGTTTTCCGATGAATATGTTGTCTTTAAATATCCAAGGTCTTAACCCAAAGGCTAAAAAAGATTGGGTAAAGGAGTTGTGTGTCTCTACCAAGGTGAAATTTTCTACGTTGCAATGAGAACTAAAATGGAGACTATTGATTTGTTTTAAAATCAAAAAGATGCAGGGTAATATTTGCGTTTGATAATGTGCATAGTGCCTCGGTTTGGTAAATCAGGGGGATATTATTGTTTTAGATCCTAAATGCATTTAAAGAACTAAATTCACGGCATCAGATTATTTTGTTAGATATTCAATGAAATTGGTGTCTAATGGCAAAATACTTCTGTGTATTATTTCGGTGTATGCCCCGCAAGAGTTTTTTTTAGAAAAGAAAAGTCTAAGGACTATATAGGTCACGTCATGATAATTGGAAAGTACAGAGATTAACATGGGAGATTTTAAATGAGTCCAAATAAAAACGAGAGATTGGAACAATTTTCAACGTCATGTGGCGAATGCTTTAACTCTTTTTATCTCAATGGCGAATTTTGAGGATGTTCCACTGGAGGATGTTCTTTACATGGTGCACAGATCTCTTCAAAAGATTAGTAAGCAAGATAGATTCCTCAGCCGAAAGCTAACTGAGTGAGTGTCCTAATTTATCAGCCATCACCCTAGATTAGATTTATATCAGACCACCCGTCCTAAAAATTTTACGTGATCCCCTAACTTTTTCCCATACAATGGACCTATTCCGTTTCGGTTTTTTCAATATTTGCTTGAAAATGGAGGTGTTAGAACTTTGTTTAATGAGTGTGGCTTAAGCTCCGGTAGATAATTTTCTAATGCTATGAACAACATATGAACAAGTTGAAATATCAAAAAAGAGATTACATGTTTGGAATGGGCATGAGAACAAAGTTCGAAAACTCGAAAACAAGTGCTGAAACATGATCTCGTTTGATTTGGAGATGATCCTTTGACAAAGGAGATACGTCGTCTGATACTTTGCATAAACGGCGGAGGTTTGTAAAATCGATTACAAGTGAGGGTGGATCAATTGAGGTGCAATGGAGGCGTCTCAAAAGCAAAAAACAAATGGGCAATTGAGCGACGAGAACTCAAATATTACTATGTAATTTCTTAATAATAACGAAACCAACTTTCTATACGAGGGGTTCTGGTGGAAGGAGAATTGTGGTGGAAAATCCTAAAATGGTTTAAAAATAAGTTTCTTAATCATTTCAGAAACGATTTGATAGACCTAATATGTTTGGCGATTCTTAATAAGGAGTTTCCTCATCATACTGAATTCAATTCAACAACTGATTTGAAGGCCGAAGTGTCAAATTAAGAGTATTAAAAGGCTGATTGGATTGGGTGTTGATAAATCTCCGAGGCCCGGATGGATACACATTCTGTTTTTATAAAAGGTTTTGGAGTTTAATAAAAAAGATGTGTTACGGCGGTGAAATATTCTTTCATTACAGACCTCATCCAAAAAAGGGTTGTAATATCATCTTTCATAGCGTTGAATCTGAAAGGTGAAGTCTTTATCTGTTAGTACTAAATTGCATGTATTTGGAGTTGATTTGTTTTGTCATTTTTGTTTTGCAAAATGTTCCTACCCATTATTAAAAAAGGGTAAATTGCAATGTTTTGAAAACCGGGTCAATAATCGACCCGGTCGAGTCACCGGGTCACCGGGTTACCGGTTCAACCGGTTGGCCCGCCGGGTCAACCCGGTTTTCAAAAAAAATAAAAAAATAATAATATTTGCAATAATACAAAAAATTATATATATAAATTATGAATATACCTTATATTTAGCCTAAAAACGATTTACTACCAAATATAACATGTAACAAATAAAATTACGTTGCAAATATATATAAAAAACTTATTTTATTTATAAAAAAACATGAAAAAACCAAAACCCGGCCGGGTCAAACCGGGTCTCGAGAACCGGGTTGACCCGGGTCACCTTAAACCCGGCGGGTCAAACCGGGTTTCGAAAATATAAAACCCGGTTTAATTTAACCCGTTTTTTCGACCGGACCCGGTTCAACCGGTTGACCCGGGCGGGTCGAACCGGGTTTCAAAACATTGGTCTTTTGCATCCATTTAGGAGTTACAGTGGACCACCACTCTATGCATTCCTCCCACAACTAGTAGTCTTCTTCCTTATTGTTAGGCTAGTGATTTGCACACTTAAATTTTTGATTCGGACACTCACTGTACAAGCAGTTAAAGTACGCTATACAAGCATGTAATGCACAAAAAAAAGTGTCCCAATAAAAAAAAATGAGATTATGGATAAAATGGTAGATCGTCTTTCAAAATGGAAGATGAAAACATTATCGATAGGTGGTCGTTTAACCATTCTCAAGGCGGTTCTAGGATCCATGCCTATTTATCATATGTCTATATTCAAGGTGCCAATGAAAGTCCTTCAACGCATGGAATCAATTCGAAGTCGGTTTTTTAGTGGTGTCGATTTAAATAGTAAAAAATCGATATGGGTGAAATGGAGTAAGGTTTTGTGTTCTAAAGAGAAAGGTGGCCTTGGTGTTTCTAGTTTATATGCGCTTAATAGAGCTCTTATGTGTAAATGGGTTTGGCGGTTTACAACTCAAAAGAACTTGTTATGGACTAGGGTTATTAAAGCTATTCATGGCGAAGATGGGAAAAATGGTAGCGGATTCAAGGTTGGTTACAAGTCCATTTGGCGAAGCATTCTCCAGGAGGTGGAAACATTGAAGATAAAAGGTATACACTTAAATAATTTTATGCAGAAAAAGCTTGGCAATGGTGCGGATACTTATTTTTGGGAGGATTTGTGGCATGGAGACATGGTTTTGAAACAAAGATATCCTAGGCTTTATGCGCTGGAAGTGAAGAAGACTGTCGATGTGGCTTCTAAACTGTCACAGGAGAACTTGACCTGGTCTTTTCGTCGTGCTCCTAGAAGCGGAGTGGAACAAGATCAGTTGACGGATTTGACGACTTACGTGGAAGGTGTTGTTCTTGGTGTCACGCCTGATAGGTGGTATTGGACGCTTGATGGTTCGGGTGAGTTCTCGGTAGCTTCGGCTAGAAAGGTTATTGATGATAACAGGTTTCCGGAAGTGTCTACTCAAACTCGATGGATAAAAGCGGTGCCAATCAAGGTTAACATTCATGCGTGGAAGGTGAGAATGGATTGTTTGCCTACCCGTCTTAATATATCCCGGAGAGGTATAGATATTCCGTCTATTCTTTGTCCCGTTTGTGGTAGCGTCACGGAATCGTCAAGTCATTTATTTTTTGATTGCCTTGTTGCGAAAGATAATTTTCGCAAGATTTGCCGTTGGTGGGAGGTGGATTTCATGGAAGTGCATACGTTCGATGAATGGGTTTCTTGGATCGTAAATCTTCGGATTCCTATCAAGCATAAAAAGGTTGTTAGAAGGGGTGTGTTTTGGGTTGTGGTGACTAATTTGGACTTATCGTAATAAGTGTGTCTTTGGTGTGGTTTCTCCTTCTAAGGTGGATATTTTGTTATGATGTTGTGTCGTATTCTTTTTATTGGAGTCGGTTTAGATGTAATGTGTCGTTTAGTTGGGTTGATTGGCTAAAAAATCCTCATCTTGTAACTTCGTAATTTTTCTAGCTTCTTGCTAGTTTTTTAATAAAGCGCTGTTCAAAAAAAAAAAAAAAAATGAGAGTGCAAATCAATTCCCTTATTTTTAGGAAAACATGCATTGTAATTTGGCTATTTAAAGTCTTTGCATTATGGAATGAAAACATAAAAGAAAATTGGTTCAAAGTATTCTAGGTCCTTTCTTGATTTCTTAGAGATTTATTAACTCAATTAGCTATTTATCCTTAAAAATTTGCTAACTCAATTAGCTACATATCAAACTTCAACCCAGCCTTACGGTAATCTTCTTTTCTACAAGCTAGTTGCATGGCTGTAAAAAATATAATTCGCCGTAAAAAAAACTTGATTATGGTATTGTTTTATATCTTTCCTCCTTTCGTAGCATCTTTCCTCGCAAAGATTACTCATGCAAGTAAATTAAAACACATATATAAACATCACCTAGTTCTCTCACTAGTAGAACCAATATATCACCATCGGATAGTCTCATTATTTAACTCACATAATCAAGCAGCCTTATGCAAATATTCCAACATCAAAGCCATCAAGAGTTTGTTTTTTTTAGCAAACAATTGTATATAAAAAAAACTCGCTTGTTTTATTCAAGAGTGAGCCTATTGGCAGAGAAATGGAGTGGCATCCGAGAAGCTTTGTGTCATCAGAGTTTTTTAGTAGTATGTTGGTTTCTGTATTTTTCAGTTTCTAAGTATATAGCAAGGAATTTGTCTGTATTTTCCTTGCTTTGGTTGTATTCCTTGTGTTTTAATAATATATTTTCACCTTTGCAAAAAAAAAAAGTGAGCCTATTAGTGTTAGAAATTTGTTATGTGTGAGTGATAATGATCGAACAATCTTGATATATTCGCTGAATCGTGTAGAGATCACTTTCATATTGAAGTATTTCGATCTCATATGTCTCGGATATCACGAAATCCTCAATTGGATGTATAGATTTAGTGCACGTCTTAGTTTTTAAGGCACGAGAAATCTAAGCAATACACAGAAATTTGTTATGTTGATCTTGTTTGGAATAAATCAAAAACTCTTAATATAACACGACCGAAAGTTGTTATGCTGCCCCTTGACCATTAATGGGGGCACTAACAACAAAACCCCCCCTCCCTCCCCCCACCCCCCCCCCCCCATCCACCCCCCCTCCCCCCCCCCTCCCCCCCCCCACCCCCCCCTCCCCCCACCCCCCCCCACCCACCCCCCCCCCCCCCCCCCCCCCCCCCCCCCCCCCCTCCCCGCAATTCCGCACCTCCTGAATCGACTATAACTAAACTAAACCTGACTAAGGTTTTGATCTCAAGTAAATCACAATTACATAAAATATAAGTGATGAAACTAAAATAAGTTGGCTAAGTGTGGTCGATTGATCCCAAACACTGAGGGAGCTTTGTAGGGAGTATGGTATTTATTCACTTGCATAACCATGGTTCTATGTTGTTTTAGAACATCGATGATAACCCGATGGTAACCAGTTTGATAAGTCGTCAAAGAAGTGACAATGCAAAATGCAATATTAATTAGTCTGAGAAGAAAAGAAGAGCAAATGGGACTAAATACCATAATCGAAAAGTAATGTAAAGAAACAAAACTTCGGTTTCAATCGATGTATATATCTTGGACTAGTCACTGGCGGCCGGAGCTATGTAAGGAGTATGGTGGGTCATGAACAATCCAAAAATTTCTACGATAGCCAATATATTCTACATGCTTAATTAGAGTAATTTGATCCATTAATGATTAACAAGCAAAATTACCCGCGCGTTGCTGCGGGGCGTTAATTTTTCGCGTATTGTTACAGGCCATTAATTTTTATTTTTATTTTTTATTTTTTAATTTTGCGCGGGTTTATTTTTTCGGTCTCATTGGACCATCCAAAAAAGGCAAAAACTAAGAAAAGTCAGTTATCTGAATAAATAAAAATTGAAAAGTCACATATGTATAATTTTTCTTACACACGTCTATTCAAAGGGTATTGTCACATCTTTTATATACTAACAAAATTAAATTATTTCATTTTTTTAGCAAAACAGTTTTATAGAAAAAGAAATTAGATCAATCAGTTCGTTGATGTTTGACACGTAGATAAAATTGTGTGATATGAAAACAAAATTGAACCTACATGCTTAAAATTGAATTCAATTTAGTCAAAATTGAAATTTTTTGTGAAAGAATTTGGTGGAGAAAAAAAAATACATAAAAATATAAGTGTCAAATTTGTGACAACAAAAACTCAAAAAAAGGTATGTAATTAATAAAACTTTAGTGATTGAATTTTAATTAAATTATATGAAGTTAATTGTAAATTTATAAGTTTTCATGTTCTTTAATAACTTCAAAAATCTAACAAACAACCTCTTATACTTTGTACTCTTAGACTTTATATTTTAAAAATACAACATATATGTTGTTTTAAAAATATAACATATATGCACAAGATTATTAATATCAAAATAAAAGCATGAATTATTGTGTATGTAAATAAATACACGATGTTGCCGTATACGAACCCCTCATGTTTTTCCTCTTTACGAGTTTAAGTGAGAAGATCCCAAAAAATATTATTTTTACTATATGCGTTCAATAAGGACTCATTGTTATTTCATTTTATAAGTTTATCACATACGTACACAGGTTTGAATATTATATTCGGCTAAATTATTATTGACATGAATATAAATATTAAATGTAACGACGAATTACTGTGATATGAAAATAAATATTCGCGATTGTACTTATAACGACTAGTATAATGCTTATTTTTAGGTCATATAAATTTATTCAAGGATTTAAACATGCAAATATAGAACACAGTAGTATAAATGAAAATAAAAATACCAGGTTTATCAATTCATTATTTTAATACAACTGCTTACAGTTCTATTATCCAAATATCAAATAAGATCAATGCATGATGATCCCAGTTGAATACTAATGTCTTATTCACAACAATCACAATTGTTGATAAGGCATAGGTTCCATGAACAAATCAACCAGATTATGATCTTGTGAAACTTTAAGAATACTTATTTCAAAAATTTCACAAAAGTGAATTTTGAATAATAAAATTTACCAGAGAAACCTTTTATCTAAAAAAATAATTTTTTTGAATAATATAATGATTGCTATTTTGTAAGTGTGCACTCAATTAAAAGTATCACTTATATGAGTCTAGTTACACTACATTTCATAAAGTGTATGACATACACATAACACTTATTGGAGACATTCATCTCAACAGTTTTTCAAATTGTAAAGTACTCTTATTCTTTTAAGAGTTAAGTGCATTTTTTGTCTTTGTGGTTTGATGCGTTTTTCACTTTTAATCCAAAATTCGAAAAAGTTTTGGTTTTAGTCTAAAAGGCATAGTTTCATTCCACTTTTGGTCCAATTCCGTTAACCCCGTCAATTTGACCAGCAAAACAGCTTTAAAGTACTAAAATACCCTCGTTTGACAATGTGGAATGACTAAAATACCTTGTCACACCTCACTAAAGCGGAAACACGAGGTGCAATAGCTCATAGTACATCGCATAAGATATATATAACACCAAACATGATTTAAAAGAAAAACATCATATATTACAATAAGTTTCAAAAGACAAGTTATAACACGTTTAAACACGAGTCCTCAATGATAAAACATTTGCTTTTAAACATAACCCAATATTTACAAAAGAGTGTCCATGCAATACATCCAAAATTACCACTTACTGCTAATTACCTGAAAAGCATGATAAAACGAGTCAACTATGGCCATAGTTGGTGAGTTCACATATATTAGTACACCAAGTAGTTTCAAAAAGATAATGAACAATTGGTTGCCAAATATTGCAAAATGGTCAGTTATGTATACATGCGTGTTTATGCAATAAGGCCACTACTTAAGCCGCTTACAGCCGAACAGTTAGGGATGGCAACGGGTAAGAAAAAAACCCATAACTCATGGGTACCCGCACGTAAATGGGCGGGTAATCCAGTTATTTTTCACCCGCAGGTCGGTTGTAAGTGAAAATTTATACCCATCGGTAGGTGGCGGGTGGGTGACGGGTAATACATACCCATCATGGGTGTACCCATTTAAGAAAACCACGAGTGTACCCGCCTAAATACGCACGGGTGTACCCCTAAACCCATTTGTGTTAAAATAAATTTTATTATACTACTTAAATATTTGTAAGGTTGTTGGTATATATCTGATAACTACTAAAATCTCTAGACTACACAGTAAACTAACAGTTTCTTTGAGTTACAAGACTAAAAGATGAATATGAAAGATCAAACTTTCAAAGATATATACATGATATATCTCAGTACATGTATGTGAGTTTGGTATAATGATGATTAATTTTTCTAGTTTTAGACATGTCATTAAATATTTTGTGAACTTGGTATTTAGAAAATTAATATGATGTCTTATTACCCAGTTTCATAGTTAGTTTACATATCATATTTTTATGATTTTGTTTCATTTCACAAACCCACGGGCGATGGGTACCCACGGGCATGGGCATGGGTAAAAAGTTGTACCCATTGGTGGGTGACGGGTGAGAAAAAAATCACGGGTTCAGGTGACGGGTTTGATAAACCCATATCCATTACCCACGGGTGCCATCCCTACGAACAGTTTGCCCCTATGTGTCACATGCTCTAACGTAAGCATGGAATGGTGATACTATGCACTCTCGTTAGTTGGAGTGAGAGGATGGCTCTACCCCTAAATAGCGCTATCCATAAATATTACGGCTCATAATGAGTTATTAAGTAATGTAGTTCTAGGGGACCTTTCACAATAATAGTACTCAAGCATCAAACATAAGCATATATACCAAGTGAGGCAAAAGTTTATTTAGTTCAATAAATTTGTAAAAGTACAACCAATTCAGTTTAAATAATCATATCATGATTTCCACCCCAAAACAAGTAAAACAGTAAAATGGGGGTTGTGAAAACTCACCTTAATAAGTAAGGAGTGAGTGCAAGAAGCGGGCACAAGAAGTGTACAACAACGATCACTAAGGCAACCCTCGTACGTAGACCTCACTAGACGTGATCTAAAACAAGTAAAAATACTTATTAAAATCTAAATGATTTGTTCGGACAAATCACGATAACTAGTTAGGTCACTCATTTTAGACTCGTCAAAATACGTTACCTATACCAAAAATATACTATTGAACCAAAACACTTGCACACCCTACTTGTATACCGACAAACTCAAGATCACAAGGACTTGGATAATAATCCTTCACTTGAGTAACACAATGGCTCGTCTAGGGTGTTCAAGTCACGTCTAATACAAATACTCTCCAAAACCTCATAAAATCATATCGTTTAAAAAAAACCAAAACTCTCCCGATTTTAGGTTCACATCGGGTGACAATTTCACCAAGAACAAGAATGTTTCTGACCCAATACTTCACACACCTCAATATATTATTTCTTAGGTATTTTCATGAGTTTTTGACAATGTTTGTGAAATGTTTAAGTCAAGCAAATAGGCTTGAACAAGAAGTCTCATCAGTTTGAAAACACGACTGACCAGCCCATGTGTGTCAATGACTAGAGGGTCAAGAACATTGAGTTGGGTCCTCATCTTCTGGGATACTTTAGTAAACATCCTAAAGTATTCCCAAACCGAATTTCAAAGTCTCACATGAAGTATATAGTGAGATATAGACCAAGTAATTCACTTAACCAAAACTAGCAATCTGGCAGTTTTGATAACTCAGTTTATTTCACCATTTTGAACGACCAAATCATAAAATCTTTTCACAAATCCACCATGGTTAGAAAGATAACTCAAATTAATTAAATTTAGAGCCAAGAAACAGGTCAATATAATAAATTTTGAAGGAGTTATGCCCTTACAAAGTCGGGTCAAAGAATCTGTCCCAAAATGGCAGTTTTGACACTTTGTCTTGCAACTATAGTTTCAATGCTCAAATCTCCATTTCATCGCACGAGACTACAATGGTTGGAAATAAAATTCAAAAATCCAAAAATTAGCATAAGGAACAGGTCTTGAAGTTGAGTTATAAGTGAGTTATGGTCTCTTGAAGTCGACCATAACTTCATGACTGCAAGATGTCCCATTTCTAACTCTTTTCTCAAGTACTTTTCTTTATACCAAGTACCACAAAATGACCCAAAAAGACTCTTGATCATTATAAAAACCTTTTATAAGTGTTTTGAAAGGTTTACAAGTGTTATACATATACATAAATTCAAGGTTTTTGAAGTAACAAGTTGTCAAAGTTCACTTGTATGCTAGCAAGAACTATCAAAAGTTCTCCTCATGATCTTAACATAGATTGGATCATGGATTATCACACTTTTTGTACATGAAACATACCATGGTGAATAATCTACCAACATTAAGATACATGTAGGATTAGTAGCAAGAACAAGCTCTTTGTGTTAAAATAAAAGAAGAAAACATCAAGAATAAGCAAGAAAACAAGTTAAGTAAGACAAGATGAATCTAACATATAAATTGGATGATCGCCTTATACAACACCTTCAAATCCTATATGTTTAGAGATTTTAAGGGCTGAGATAGTGAAGAACTAGAGAGGATAAGAGAGTTTTAGCTAGTTTTTATGTGTATGGAATGAGGAAGAGAATGATATGTGAGGTTTAAGTACTAGTAATGATAAAATGACATGTGTAACTACACTTAGCTAAGTGTTATCTATGTAAGCATGAGGTGGTAATAAGGTGTTAAGTGTGTAAGTAGGAGGTGTTATGATGTAAGTAGGAGGTGTTAACTGTGTAAGTAGGAGGTGTAAGGCATGTGTACTAGTAGGACAAGTAATACGTAAGGGTAATATAGTAATTTACCCTTTAACTATTGTTAGTTTTTGATGTTAAGTTCTTGCATCGTTAGTCCTTTTCGTTAACTATTTTGGAATAACTAAGTACATTATTTATAATAAGTTGGCGTTTAAATAAAATAGTAGGTCGATGGTACGTTCATAACCCGAGGGTGCCTAAACCAAAGTGAACTCAAAGTGAAAACGTGACCCGACTAACACAAACTAGCTTAACAAGCATAGTTTTAGTTAAAGACGTTATAAAATACTATTGGTCACTAACCTGAGTTTAGACGATTGTCACAGTATCTCCCCGTTGAAAGGAATTTCGTCCCGAAATTCAAGTCGTTCTCTCTAAAGGCGAAGCATTCACGAATAGATGTGGATACTTGCGTTTTATTTCGTCTTCGCGCTCCCATGTGAATTCAGGGCCTCGACGTGAATTCCATCAGAACTTTACAATGAGAATTTAACTCTGCTTCAAACTCTTGACTTCACGTTTCATGATTTCCAGTGTCTCTTTAACAAAACATAAATTGTTGTCTATCTTGAGTTTGTCTAGGGGAACATGTAAGTCTGTATTTGCCAGACATTTCTTCAGATTTAACACATGGAACGTATCATGAATGCCGCTTAATTCTTGTGGTAACCGAAGTCGGTAGGCTACAGGACCAATTCGTTCAACGATCTCGAATGGTCCCACATACCTTGGCGCTAACTTGCCCCTTTTTCTAAAACGTATTACGTCTTTCCACGGTGATACCTTGAGTAAAACTTGATCACCGATGTTAAATTCTAAGGGTTTACGTTGATTATCGGCATAGCTCTTTTGGCGATCTCTTGCTGTCTTGAGCCTCTCTTTGATTTGAAATATCTTATCGGTGGTCTCTTGCACGATTTTCAGCCTAATCAACTGAATTTCTCCTACTTTAGCCCAAATAATAGGTGATCGACATTTCTGCCCATACAATGCTTCAAACGGGGCACATTTAATGCTTGTGTAATAACTATTGTTGTATGAGAACTCAACTAAAGGAAGATGGGTATCCCAGTTTCCTCCAAAGTCGATGGCATATGCTCTGAGCATGTCTTCCAATGTCTGGATAGTATGTTCACTCTGACTGTCGGTCTGAGGGTGATAAGTCGTACTCATGTTCAAATGTGTTCCCAATTCCTTCTGTAACGTCTGCCAAAATCATGACGTGAATTGACTATCACGATTGGAGATAATGGACACAGGAACTCCGTGCCTTGCTACTATCTCGTTGATGTATATTCTCGCTAGCTTCTCCATCTTGTAGTCCTCACGAATCGCCAGGAAGTGCGCGGACTTAGTCATTCTATCGACAATGACCTAAATTTTTTCGTGTCCACTACTGGTTCTAGGCAATTTTGTAATGTAGTCCATAGTTATTTTCTCCCATTTCCACTCAGAAATCTCCGATTGATGTAACAAACCTGAGGGCTTTCGGTGTTCAGCTTTAACATTCGAGCAAGTTAGACACTTGCTGACATACATGGCTATGTCCTTTTTCATTCCTGGCCACCAGTACATATCTCTAAGGTCGTAATACATCTTATCTGCTCCTGGATGAACATAGTACTTCTAAGCTTCGTCCATGACCAAGGTTCTTACATTGCATGTCAACGGAACCCAAATTCGACCAACAAAGTATAATCCATTGTCACCCTTTCTCTCCATCTGTTTGTCTAACCCTCACATCCTCTCTGCTGGTACATTTAAGTCTTTAGACGCTTCATTATGAGATTCAAGTATCTTGCCTTTGATACTCGAATGAATTGTCATGCCCATAGCCCGTACTCGCATTGGCTTAATGTTGTCCCAGGATGTAGGATACCTCTTGTTGGATCCCACTTCAATAGATCGAATTCCTTAAGCTTGTTTAAGGTTTAGTTATATTAGATAAATCTAACACAACTATAGTAGAAACTTTGTTAAGTGTATTAAAGATTATGCAGAATCTAATATTTAATATTAGAAGAATTCTTAATGAAACAGTAGCACAAGACAATATAATTCAACAATAAAAGCTCCCATATTATTATTACAAATAATACGAATACTCTCCTAGTATTAGGGTTACAAAACCTTGAAGCTATAACGATATCAAAACAAAAGATTTCTAGATTTTTTTATAACAAACTCTATGCCCTAGGATCTCCTTTTATACACCAAGGAGTCCTAGTCGATTTACAATATATTCATAAAACTTTGAATATTCTCTATGATCTATTCTATAAATAACTAATACTTATCACGTAAGTAATCTTGATCTCCAATCAATCTTTATCCTTTCTTTTGTCTTTATCCATTCTCTTCTAACAGTAGAAACTCTTTCAGCAGTCTTAATCTTTGAGCAGTTGTAACTTTTGTACTAGCAGCATTAACTTAGCACCAGCAGTAGTAACTTATACACCAGCAACATTAACTGTGTAAAAGCAATAGTAACTACTTAGAATATTTTTCTTCAATCTTCACCAGCAATACTAACTTTACACTAGCAATACTAATATATACTAGCAGTAGTAACTATGAACTACTAGTACTAACTTTATACTAGCAGCACTAACTACTTAGCATATTTTTCATTAAAGTTAATGAACAACACTAACTTTTGCTTAGCAGCAGTAACATAAACCTTAGCAGCAGTAACTCTAAGATCATTAAGAAATATTTTAATCCCAACACTTAACCCTTTCCTTCCTACTTAACGCGTCAGCTACAAAGTTTGCCTTTCCCGGGTGATAACGAATCTCACAATCGTAATCACTGAAAAGCTCAATCTATTGTCTCTGACGCATATTCAACTCTTTTTGGTCAAAAATATGTTGTAGACTTCTGTGATCAGTGTAAATAATACTCTTCGTCCCAAACAAATAGTGTCTCCAGATTTTTAGAGCGAATACTACAACACCTAATTCTAAATCGTGTGTGGTATAATTCTTCTCATGAATCTTTAGCTGTCGGGATGCGTATGCGATCACCTTACCCCTTTGCATCAGTACACATCCAAATCCTTGGTTAGACGCGTCACAATAGACTACGAAGTCGTTTGGTTCGTTAGGAAGCGTTAGAATTGGGGCATTACATAATTTTTCTTTCAACGTCTGAAAGGCTTCCTTTTATTCTACGCCCCAATCAAATTTCTTGTCCTTTTGAGTTAGTGAGGTGAGAGGTTTGGCAATTGTGGAGATCGTTTGAGCCCATCTAGGATATGTTTTATAGATAATATAAATATGCAGCGGAATAATAAAGAACAGTATATTATCAAACAAGATTTTTATTTCATACGTTTCCATCAAGCCCCAATTCTAGACGATCAACTCTAGAACGGTTACAATCTAACAGGGATCAAAGATCCTTGGGGCTACACACTTCTTCACTAGACGTCTACATCTCTACGTGTTTACACACACACGTTTTTCTGTGCACACTTTTCTAAATGCCTAGACCTCCTTTTATAGCACAAGGAGTCTAAGGCTTACAAGGAAACTAATTAATATATTAATGAGATAATCAATTAATTATCTTCTCATTAATATTCATTCCTATCTTATTTTGACCAAATAAGGCTTACAAGGAAACTAATTAATATATTAATGAGAGAATTAATTAATTATCTTCTCATTAATATTCATTCTTATCTTATTTTGACCAAATCTTTTAATCTTTATCTTTATTCTTCTTGAGCATATCTTTTAGTATCTTCTGATATCTTCCCAACTTTGTAGAATATATCTACCACCATCTTGAAGAATCTCTTATGTCGATTTAGGTCCTTTTTCCTTAAGTCCTGTTTTCATTGCTTTAAATTTATTTTGTCTCATCAAATCTAAAATCCCAACAATCTTCCCCTATTTGATGATGACAAAACAAACAAAGTCTCGTACGAACTTCATTATAAAGCCAAAGCTTCCCCTAAAGTTGAGATGTAATCATCACCCTGAATGAAACAAAATCTTCTTGACTTAAGATAAGAATTAGAATCCTTGAACATGTCACCACACATAAATAAGCTGCAAACCATATATCTTGTAGTCTTCTTCCCCTTTTTGTAATAATCCAATAGGGGTCTTTTGTAGACATGCAACCTGGATCATAACAGCTACAAACCATATATCACAGCTACTAATCTAGCCTTCCAATACTCAAAATACCCTCCATGAAGCATAATACGAAAAATGACTTTGAGAAGTAGAAATATAAACTAGCAGTAGTAATAAAGATCAGCAGTAGTAATGAAACACTTCCCCTCAAGTGGTGCATGTAGATGGTTAAACATTTAAACAATAAGCTTCCCCTGAAAGTATGCTAACCATCTCTTGAATCTCGAACTCAGTAGGCTCTATGTAGTGATCACTGATGAAGAAAACTGAGTATAACAAATTTGTTGAAGAAGTTGAATTTCCCAAACTTGTGTCTTATGTCTTGCACTATCCACGTGACGTCGAACTCATACTCCTAATGTATAAGCAGACCGCGATCTCTTGACAAAATCCTCATTCTCTATAATGAGACACTGAGCACAATAACGTAACTCCTTAAAGTGATAGCAAGTGTGAGCATTAAGCACCATAAGAAAAATCACACACCCTTGCTAGATTCGTCAAGTCTTCGTCACACCATTGTAAGCACGAACAAGTTATCTTAAAAGCCAACCACAACTTTAAGATATGATAAGACACGCACCTGTGAAACTCAACTACGACATCAAATAAGCAATATTCGATTTTCTTCATAATCACCTCTTCAATAAATCTCCAAATACGAGCCATTATTATCTTCCCCTTAAACGAAGCATTTGAGTTCCATATCCATCCAAAATATGCCAACTGTACTATATCGTCTACACATCCGAGAACCAAAATTACGCCCTGTCCCGATATCGAACAAAGCTAGCATAAAAACCTAAACTTCTCGGATGAAACTACAGTACATTCGAACATAACATCGTACTTTCATAATCGAGCCGTACTTTGAGCATAAAGAGCAGTACTTTCAAATAAAGCAGTACTTACTTGGACCTTGTAGTAGTACCTTCTTGAACTTGAGAATTACCTTCATTCTTCCATAGAAATCATTTACCCAAACGTAACCAGTATAACCAATCACACATGCTGCATCATATGGCAAATCGATCACATATAGATGAACAAAAGAAACAAAGATCGAATATAATCAAACCAAATCACGGAGCAGCCTTGTTAATAGGGTTTCACATAAAAACCCTAATATGATATGATAAAAAAAGAGTATACGATTAGAGTCCAGATCCCGCTCTATCATAAAATCAATTACACCAAGAACACCTTAATAGTAATAATGAATTACAATTGTATTGCATACCAATTAAGGTATAGAGACAATGATAAATATTGTCTATATCAATTTAACTTCCAAAACCCCATAAAAACATAACATAAATCGATTTCCTTGAAATTAAGGTTTTAGGGTTCTTTAACCAGGCTCTGATACCAATTGTGAAAACCTAAAGATCGTTGAATCGTTTAAGCTCAGGTTGTTTAGACCTTTATCTAGGATAATATCAATGTTCATAAGTTATAAAAACAAAGCGGAATAAGAACAAAGATATTCAACAAGGTTTACCATTCATACGTTTCCATCAAGCCCCAATTCTAGACGATCAACTCTAGAACGGTTACAATCTAACAGGGATCAAAGATCCTTGGGGCTACACACTTCTTCACTAGACGTCTACATCTCTACGTGTTTACACACACACACGTTTTTCTGTGCACACTTTTCTAAATGCCTAGACCTCCTTTTATAGCACAAGGAGTCTAAGGCTTACAAGGAAACTAATTAATATATTAATGAGATAATCAATTAATTATCTTCTCATTAATATTCATTCTTATCTTATTTTGACCAAATCTTTTAATCTTTATCTTTATTCTTCTTGAGCATATCTTTTAGTATCTTCTGATATCTTCCATCTTTTGTAGAATATACTCCACCATCTTGAAGAATCTCTTATTGTCGATTTAGGTCCTTTTCCTTTAAGTCCTTCTTGTTTCATTCTTATATTTATTTTGTCTCATCAAATCTAAAATCCCAACAGCAATTGTAGAAAAGTTCGTGATGAATCGCGAGTAGTAACCTGCCAATCCTAAGAATGAGCGAATTTCTATTGGTGATCTAGGGGATTTCCAATTCTTTACCGCTTCAATCTTACTGGGGTCTACATGAATGCCATTGTTGTTAATCACATGCTTGAGGAATTGTACTTCTTGCAGCCAAAAGTCACATTTCAAAATTTTGGCAAACAAATTCTCTTTCTTAAGCAATTCTAAGACTATGTCACACCTTAAAAATTTTAGGTCAATACTTTCAAACTTTCCGACAATTATTTTTGACTTTTATACGTTATGTTTGAATCCGGCAGTTTACCAGAAAGTTAACCCGCATAAATCTAAAAACGTCATCATACGCGTTTTGATTTCGGATTTTGATTAGTTTAGATATTATATGAGTTATTTTATCTTTTCTAAGTGTTTCGTAGTTTACGATTACTCCCGGTAGTTATTTTTATGCTTTAACGTTTAAATTGCGTTTTTCGCGTTTTTGACCTAACGGAACCCTGAAAACTGAAAATCTTTTCGCGTAAACTTTAGTTATCGTCCATCTCATTTTCTTCAGTCAAAAATTTCGTTCATCCTTCCCCCTCTAATCAAAACACACGCATACACACACTTAAATAAATCAAAGAACATCTTTTATCTCTAGTTTGAATTTCAAAAAAAATAAAACACCATCACATGCATAGAAAGGGATGTTTTTGGAAGCATGCAAGGTGATGTAAGACCCTTGTCTTTATGCATGCAAGCCTTGGACCACTTCTCTACTAGAATGCAACATGGAATCTTGATTTAATTTCAAATGGCTAGTTAGTTAGTGATTCAAGCTTGAACCCTTCTTTTCTTCTTGTGTGCGTCCAAACCCAAGCCACACACTCACTCTTAGTGTGTGTTGGCCACTTAGCCTTTTGGTTTCATTATGTGTGCAAGCCTTGAGCCCCCTAAACCCTACTTCATGTCCTATAAATACCTTATGATAGAACTTAGGGTTTTCATTTATTTCATAGCCTTAAAAATTGTTTTCTTTCCCTCCCTTGCTCTCCTTGCTCACGGCACACACATACATACATACATAATCCATACTTTTGATTTCTATCAAGATTCATTCATTCCAAGTTCATTTCTAAGGTTACCTAAGGGGTTTGCAAGTATTGGTACTTTGATTTAAAGGTTTTTCTCCAAGATCTACAATTAGGGTTTGGTTATTATTTGGGGGTTTTTAAGATCTAGTGATTTTGGGTATAGATCTTATGTTATTGATTCTTGTTCTTCATTCTTGTAAGTATCTTGAATCTTTCTTTGTGGTTTTTCTTATGTTCTTCTTATATGTTCAAGATCCATACATCCATATGTTGTGTTTTAATTTTTAAAAGATTTTAAAGACAAGTTTCATAAATAATGATACTACTTTATTTCACTAGTTAAATATTATGTTCTTGGTGAGATGAGAGTTGAATGAGTGTTGCAACAATAGAAATGAAGAGATTAGGTTAGATTTAGGTGTGATTTTGTTGTGGATTAGTTGTGAATGAAGATTAGGCTAGATTAGGCACTATTGTGAAGTTTGGGTGGATTTTGGTTGCGTTTTTGGCAAAAAGTGCTTGCTGTTCCAAATTTGTTTTGGGGTTTTGGTCGACCTAAAAATGTTTTCATTAGGTGTAAAGGTAGTTTTTGAAGAGCTTGTTTTGAATAGATAGTTTTTCATATATCACACATTAAAATCGGACGAAAAACGTACCAAGGTTATGTCCAAAAGGAAACTGAAACATTTTATGACAAAACTCGAATGTAAGTGTGGCTGATGTGAATAGTAAAAATGATTTTTCGGACACTTTCTGACATTTTGGACTTCTAACACTAGCGAAACATATATACCAACTATATATATAGTATAAAATGAATATTATCGTTTAAAAGACGTCGTTAACAATATTTTAGTAAAAACCGATAAAAGTTACGAAAAATAGTAAGTTTGGTAAAATTTAGCGGAACAGACTTAGAAGTTAAGCGATTAAGGCTAGTTAGTGCGTTTTGAAAATATGGAAACTTAATAAATATACGGGACGGTATTAACGTCCCGAAACTAAAAACTTCCTAAAATAGAAATTTTCTAAAAATAGTAATTTCTGGTTCAACGCTGAAACTTAACGGAAAACTATATGATTTTATTTCGTCATGATTTGATAATCAAACTAAAGCAAACACACATGGATGTATTTTGGTGATGACAAAAATGTGGCGAATTCTTGCATACTTTCGTGTTCCTAAGACGCGTTTATAATTCTAGGGCGCGGGCTAGATTTCATATCATCTTTACTTGCTGATATCATTTGCTCATTTTGCTAAGGTGAGTTCGTAGCCTCATGTTTTACTACTTTTACTTTACTATTTTGGGGTGAGAAACATTGCTTGTTTTCAAACTATGGACACAGTTACTTTATGTTTCCTTTTCCAAATTACTGATGTCCTAAGTAGCGAATAGATCACTAATGCCGAATATCATGAACCTGTCAATTTCTTAACCGGACTGTACTGGTTAAGTGAGCGTGAATGTTATAAATAGATCTATTAGGAGTAATTATCCCTATCCGGGTAAGTAGCGCTTGTTTTGGAGGTCCCAAACAAACAAATATATACTATGTCGGAATGTCAATAGGTGATCCTGCTCAGATACCTTTAGGGCGAGGAATACTATTTAACATATAAAATGCCCTTCCTTTAAAATTAAAAAAAAAAAAAAAAAAAGCTTCGTGTCATGAGCTTAGTGCAAACGTAAATCGTTTATGTAAATTAGTATCTTTATAACATGTCACTTGCGTATTGTTAACTTGTGGTCCACTTTAATATTAATTTCAAACCTATGAATTTTATTCACTTTAAGTTGACCGTTTTAACATGTTTTTTCTCAGGTGCTAAAGCTATGGATGTCTTTGCTTGCTGTTGGTGTTGCCTTACATTGGACCGTTTCAAGAATTATATATTATTATTTATGTTAACACTTTCAAAACTATAATAATCTTTATTCGCTCCGCATATTATCTTGGGACTATGTAAAACTTAATCTATTTAAACTCAATGCAACGGGTTGGATTTTTAAAACGAACCCTAAAGAAGTCTTTCTTTATATCTTGTGTGATGTGTATTATGACGTCACGCCCCCAGACACGTGTTTCCGACTAGGCCCCATTTGGGGGTATGACAGATTGGTATCCAAAGCTAGGGTTATAGAGATCCAGGTAGTATATCTAGGTCTGGGCTATAACCAGTATGTGATCCTATGTGCTTTTACCTGCTTACATATATATCATATAATAATAGCATTTAATATATATAAGTACTAATTATATATATCATATTGCTATAATTACCTTATTCATTAATTTACCATATCATATTTTTGCATCATGCTTATCTTCTTGACTTTGCTTGCACGTTGCATGGTTTCATATAAAGAGATTTATATAAACTTGTGCTTGTGCAGGTCATGGCTGCTCTTATTATTTCTATTTCGTCTGATTCGTTTGAGGAGAGAGTGAGCTCTCATGCCCCACGAGTGATCCTCTTTGGTGCTATTCTTACTATTATCCCTATTATCTCCGAGGTTCCTATTGTTCCAGCTGACCCTATAGTTGCACTGGAGGTGGGGACAGTTTCAGTCATCTCACCTTTTGGGGTACTTAATTTAGTGGATTATTCATCTTCTTCTGATTCTGATCCATCAGAGGATTTTTTACCTCCCGTACTAGATTTGCCATTGGTTTTACCCTTTTTATGTTCCGATGACTCAAAGGCGGACAGTGAGTCCGAGCCTGCTGAGCAGAGACTTGTATCGTCATCTCATGATACTCTTACACCATCATCTGAGTTTCCCCTTGCACCTATTGTTGCCCTACCCAGGATTCGTCGACGTTTAGCGACTCTTATATGACCCGGTGAGGCTATCCCTTTCGGTCGACCTTACCGCACCCATCTTAACGGGCCGCGTAAGTTGTTGACTGCGAGTAAGAGAGTTAGACCTATTCCTGCTTGTAGACTTGCATGGAGACGTGTATCTCATTATTTATCGGATCGTCACTCCTCACCAGACTTATCTACTTCACCTTCAGATCATTCCTTATCTGGACATACACCACCAGACACCACCGATGCTGATACATCTACACCACCGAGATTTGTTCATCGATCATTTACTAGGACTCCACGATGTAGTGAGGCATTTAGACATTGGAGGTCTGCACCATTGTCTACTCCTTACCCACCGACTACATCAGAGTCATCCTTAAGTTCATCTTCTAAGAGGTCATTAGATTCATCCTCACTTTCTTCTGGACCGTCTCGCAAGAGATGTAGGTCCCCTACTGCTTCAGTACCATCACCTACTCATGTTTCATGGTCGATAGCCCCTACTCCTGCTGATCTTTTACCACCTCGCAAGAGGTTTAGATATTCATACTCACTAGAGGATAGCGAAGAGGAGCACATGGAGGTGGATACTGCTGATGCAGAGGCTGTTGCAGATGTAGGTATTAGTGATGGAGTTGTAGCTCACACTGAGGATAGTTTAGGTATGAGAGTTAAGATTGTTGCTAGTGATATTAGGGAGGATGATGAGGAGTTTGAGGCAGAGGCTAGTGCGGTAGATACGAGAGAGATCACTGTAGATCCATTGTCTATTGGTGATAGTTCTGAGTCTTCTAGAAGAGGTATTCCTGAACTTGAGGATACCATTTATGATATAGTTCACTACAGGTCAGAGGTTCGTATTGATAGGATTACTAAGATTGAGACCACTCAGAGATAGTTGGAGGCTAGTTAGTTAGTGGCTAGTAGAGAGAGAGCTAGTTTAGTTGAGAGGATTGGGAGTTTAAGACTGGAGTACCTAAAGGTTCGAGCCATGTTGAGTATAGAGAGACATCAGATTGACAATCTTCGTTGGCACATGGTACTTTCACAGGAGGATTTTCGTCAGGTTTGTAGGGATCGTGATGATACTCGAAGGAGACTTAAGAGGTTGGAGTTATATGTTGAGAGACATTTAGGTTTTCTCCCTTAGACTAGTAGTACCATGATCATGTAGGACATTAGACTGATGGTTAGGTCTAGATGTTGGCAGTAGAAATAATCGTAAATCATGTACTTATTTTGGATTGGTTGTAACCAAATTATGCTTTTATTCATGAAATGAAAAGCTTGTTTTGATTCTCTCGCGTATTCATCTTTATTGTTATTTACTTGTTCTTGCAAGACAAGTTCTATTGTATTTTTCTATATAAACCCTATTTACTATTTATAATGGCTATATCTCGTATCGAATCTCATCATGCGATATGTCTTGTGACGTAGAACAATGACTATTACTCGCTCTGGTATGACCCCTGAAGCAATCGAAGAACTTGTTAACCGGCGTGTGGAAGAAGCGTTGGCTGCTCATGAGGAAGCCCGTGCTGCTAACGCTCTCGAGGCTGAGAATTCAAGCCAAAATGGTAGTGATGGTGAAATGGAAATGGTGGAAATGGAAATGGTGAAAATGAGAATGGTAGAGGTGATAGACATGTTGCTAGAGAATGCACCTATGAGGATTTCATGAAGTTTCAACCACTCAACTTCAAGGGAACGGAAGGAGTTGTTGGGTTGATAAGGTGGTTTGAGAAGATGGAAACAGTTTTCCATATCAGCAATTGTCTAGAGAAATACCAAGTCAAGTATGCTACTTGCACACTGTTAAAAAGTGCACTAATTTGGTGGAACTTACATAAGAGGACTATTCGGGATTGAGGCTTCCTTTGCCATGTCATGGAGAGAGCTCATGAAAATGAAATTCAAAAGATGGAATCTGAACTTTAGAATTTGACCGTGAAGAACAATGATTTAGCTGCTTATACTCAGAGATTTCAAGAGTTGACTATGATGTACACCAAGATGTCCTCGAGGAGGAGGATCGGGTTGAGAAATTCATTGGAGGACTCCCCGATAACATCCAAGGGAATGTAATTACAGTTGAACCTACAAAACTTCAAGATGCCATTCGAATTGCTAACAACTTAATGGACCAAAAGTTGAAAGGATATGCTGTGAAAAATACTAAGAACAAATGAATATTAGAGATCAATCAGAGAGACAACCGTGGACAACAGCCACCATTCAAAAGACAGAATGTTAGAGGTCAGAATGTGGCAAGAGCCTACACGACTGGCAACAATAAGAGAAACTATATAATGGACCGTTGCCTCTCTGTAACAAGTGTAAGCTTCACCATGAAGGTCCTTGCATAGTGAGATGTGGGAAGTGCAACAAGGTTGGGCATTTGACCCATGATTGTAAGGTCACAAATTCCACTACTTCTACCCAGAGAGGTCAAATAGTGAATCAGAGAGTTTTTACTTGTTTCGAGTGTGGAAGGCAAGGAGACTTCAGGAGTGATTGCCCAAAGCTAAAAGATCAAAACCGTGGAAACAAAGCTGGGAACAAAAATGGTGTTGGTGAAGCAAGAGGAAAAGCTTACAGTTAGGTGGAAGGAAAAAACTCTAACCCCGATTCCAATGTCGTCAAGGGTACGTTTCTTCTCAATAACCATTATGCTTCTATGATTTTTGATTTGGGTGCCGATCAAAGTTTTGTGTCGACTACTTTTAGTACTTTGCTTGATATAACCCTTGATACTTTAGACATTAGCTATGCTGTTAAATTAGTCGACGGAAATTATCCAGAAACTAGATACCATACTTAGAGCTGATATGTTAGTAGATTATTAGGCCATCCATTCAATATTGACCTAATGCCAGTCGAACTTGGTAGTTTTGACGTCATCATCGGCATGGATTGGTTAGCGAACCATCATGCGATGATTGTGTGTGATGAAAAGATCATGCAAATTCCCTATAGATATGGATTTTTAATAGTTCAAGGTGATAGAGATGGCAAAGGAGAGAAGTCGAAGTTGAGCATTATATCGTGCACTAAAACTCAGAAGTATATTGAGAAAGGATGCCTAATTTTTCTAGCACAAGTGACGAAGAAGGAAATCAAGGACAAGTCGGAAGATAAGCGAATTAAGGACGTGCTAACTGTACGAGACTTTTCAGAATTCTTTCTAAAAGACTTGCCTGGGCTACCGCCTACGCGACAAGTTGAATTTTAAATCGACTTGGTCCCTGGTGCTGCACCCATGGCACGCGCCCCGTATAGATATCACTATCAAAACTGCAAGAACTGTCTACTCAACTACAAGAACTTTCTGACAAGGGATTTATAAGACTGAGTTCCTCACCTTGGGGATCCTCAGTCTTGTTTGTCAAAAAGAAAGATGGATCTTTTCGGATGTGTATCGATTACCGCGAGCTGAACAAGCTTATTGTGAAGAATCGATATCTACTCCTAAGAATCGACGACTTATTTGATCAGTTGCAAGGATTAAGTGTCTACTCGAAGATCGACTTGAGGTATGGTTATCACCAACTCAGAGTTCGTGATGAGGATATTCTAAAGACAGAGTTTAGGACTCACTATGGTCACTATGAGTTCTAAGTAATGCCTTTTGGACTGACCAACGCACCGACGGTATTCATGGATTTGATGAATCGAGTGTGTAAACCGTACTTAGATAAATTTGTGATCGTTTTTATTGATGACATCTTGATCAACTCCAAGAGCAAAGAAGAGCATGCAAAACACCTTAAGTTAATCCTAGAGTTGCTTAAGAAGGAAGAATTGTACGCCAAGATTTCAAAGTGCGACTTTTGGCTGTCAAAGGTACAAATTCTTGGTCACGTGATTGATAGTAAAGGCGTTCACGTAAACCTAACTAAGATTGAGTCAATCAAGGATTGGGCTTCGCCCACGACTCCGACAGAGATTCATTAGTTTCTAGGTCTTGCTGGCTATTACTAATGATTTATTGAAGGTTTCTTAAAAATTGCCAAGCCTATGATGAAGCTAACTTAAAAGAACGTGAAGTTTGATTAGAGTGAAAAGGCAGAACCTGCATTTCAACTGTTGAAGCATAAGTTGTGTAGTGCACCGATCTTATCGTTACCCGAAGGAAGTGAAGACTTCATGGTTTACTGTGATGCTTCTAGGATTAGGCGTGGTTTTGATGCAAAGGGAGAAGGTTATAGCCTACGCATCATGTCAACTTAGGATTCATGAGAAGAACTACACTCCACATGACTTAGAGCTTAGAGCTGTAGTGTTTGCTCTTAAAATGTGGATACATTATTTGTGCAGTACGAAATGCGTTGTGTTCACTGATCATAAGAGTTTGTAACTAGATCAGAAAGAGTTAAACATGAGACAACGTAGATGGTTAGAGTTGTTAAGCGACTACGACTGCGAGATTCGTTATCATCCGGGAAAAGCGAACGTGGTGGCGGATGCCTTAAGCCTAAAGGAACGAATTAAGCCACTATGAGTTCGAGCTTTGGTTTTGACGATTGGTCTAAACCTTCCTGTGAAAATTTTAAACGCTCAAGTTGAGGCGCCAAAGGAAGAGAATTTTGGAACCGAAGATCTGTGTGGTATAATTAAGAAGCTAGAGCCACATGCTGATGGGACATTATGCTTGAGGAATAGAAGTTGGATACCCTGTCTTGGTGACTTAAGAGAGTTGATTATGCACGAGTCGTATAAGTCAAAATATTCAATCCATCCTGGATCGGACAAGAGGTACCAAGATTTAAGGAAACTGTATTGGTGGCCGAATATGAAAGCAGACATTGCCACCTACGTCAGTAAATGTTTGACCTCTGCCGAAGTCAAGGTCGAATACCAAAAACCATCTGGTTTGTTGGTTTAACCTGTGATCCCAGTATGAAAGTGGGAGAACATTACTATGGATTTCGTTACTAAGTTACCAAAGACGACGTCTGGTCAAGATACAATTTGGGTAATTATAGACCGACTCACAAAGTCTGCTCATTTCTTACTAGTGAAGGAAACTGACTCAATGGAGAAGTTGACAAGACAATACTTGAAGGAAGTAGTCTCGAGGCACAAAGTGTCGATTTCGATTATTTCTGATCGAGACAATAAGTTTACATTTCATTTATGGAAATCATTGAACGAAGCCCTAGGTACTCAATTGGATATGAGTATGACTTATCATACATAGACTGATGTTCAGAGTGACAGAACCATCCAAACCTTGGAGGACATGCTGCGTGCTTGTGTGATTGATTTTAAGAAAGGTTGGGATAAACACCTACTTTTGGTGGAGTTTTCTTACAACAACAGTTATCACACGAGTATCAAAGCTGCACCATTTGGAGCTCTCTATGGCCAAAAATGTAGATCGCCTATTTGTTGGGCTGAGGTTAGAGACGCTCAGCTCACAAGTCCGGAAATTGTTCATGAAACAATTGAGAAGATCATTCAGATCAAGAAGTGTTTTCAAGCTGCACGAGATAGACAGAAGAGCTACGCCAACATGAGACATAAGCCATTGGAATTTAAGGTTGGTGACAAGGTCATGTTGAAAGTGTCACCGTGGAAAGGGGTGATGCGTTTCGGAAAACGGGGGAAGCTGAACCCTTGTTATATTGGACCTTTCAAGATTCTTGATAGGGTAGGAATGCTTGCTTATCGACTTAAACTCCTAGAGCAATTAAGCCGAGTTCATAGTACTTTTCATGTTTCCAATTTGAAGAAGTGTTTCGTAGATGAACCACTAGCTATTCCGTTGGATGAGATCCAGATTGATGGCAAGCTTAATTTCATTAAAGAACCACTTAAAATTATGGATCGAGAAGTTAAACGGCTAAAGCAGAGTCGCATTCCAATCGTGAAGGTCTGTTGGAATTCGAGATGAGGGCCCGAGTTTACTTGGGAGCGCGAAGACAAAATAAAGAAAAAGTACCCTAATCTTTTCATTAGCCCTTCGTCCACGTCTTAAGCTTTAAGGACAAAGCTTCTTTAACGAGGGAAGAATGTTGAACCCCAAAAATTTTAGGTTAATATTTTCAAACTTTTCGACAATTATTTTTGACTTTTATACGTTACGTTTGAATCCGACAGTTTACCGAGAAGTTAACCCGCGTAAATCTAAAAAACGTCATCGAACGCGTTCCAACTTTGGATTTTGATTAGTTTAGATATTATATGAGTTATTTTATCATTTCTAAGTGTTTTTTAGTTTACGATCACTCCCGGTAGTTATTTTTATGCTTTAACGTTTAAATTGCGTTTTTCACGTTTTTGACCTAACGGAACCCAAGAAACTCCAAATCCTTTCGCGTAAACTTTAGTTATCGTCCATCTTATGTTCTTAAGTCAAAAATTTTGTTCATCCCTCCCCCTCTAATCAAAACATACGCATACACACACTTAAATAAATCAAAGAGCATCTTTTATCTCTAGTTTGAATTTCAAAAAAAATAAAACACCATCACATGCATAGAAAGGGATGTTTTTAGAAGCATGCAAGGTGATGTAAGACCCTTGTCTTTATGCATGCAAGCCTTGGACCACTTCTCTACTAGGATGCAACATGGAATCTTGATTTAATTTCAAATGGCTAGTTAGTTAGTGATTCAAGCTTGAACCCTTCTTTTTTTCTTTTGTGCGTCCGAACCTAAGCCACACACACACTCTTAGTGTGTGTTGGCCACTTAGCCCTTTGGTTTCATTATGTGTGCAAGCTTTGAGTCCCCTAAACCCTACTTCATGTCCTATAAATACCTTGTGATTGAACTTAGGTTTTTCATTCTTTTTATAGCCTCAAAAATTGTTTTCTCTCCCTCTCTTGCTCTCTTTGCTCACGTCACACACATACATACATACACAATACATACTTTTGATTTCTATCAAGATTCATTCATTCCAAGTTCATTTCTAAGGTTACCTAAGGGGTTTACAAGTATTGGTACTTTGATTTAAGGGTTTTCTCCAAGATCTACAATTAGGGTTTGGTTATTATTTAGGGTTTTTCAAGATCTAGTGATTTTGGGTATAGATCTTGTGTTATTGCTTTTTGTTCTTTATTCTTGTAAGTATCTTGAATCTTTCTTTGTGGTTTTTCTTATGTTCTTCTTATATGTTCAAGATCCATACATCCATATATTGTGTTTTAATTTTTGAAAGATTTTAAAGACAAGATTTTATAAATAATGATACTACTTTATTTTTCTAGTTAAATATTATGTTCTTGGTGAAATGAGAGTTGAATGAGTGTTGCAACATTAGAAATGAAGGGATTAGGTTAGATTTAGGTGTGGTTTTGTTGTGAATTAGTTGTGAATGGAGATTAGGCTAGATTAGACACTATTATGAAGTTTGGGTGGAATTTGGTTGCGTTTTTGGCAAAAAGTGCTTGCTGTCCCAAATTTGTTTTGGGGTTTTGGTCGACCTAAAAATGTTTTCATTAGGCGTAAAAGTAGTTTTTGAAGAGCTTGTTTTGAATAGATAGTTTTTCATATATCACACATTAAAATCGGACTTAAAACGGCCAAGTTATGGCCAAATAAAACTTGAAACATTTTTCTACAAAACCGAATGAATAGTGTGTGCTGATGTGAATAGTAAAATGAGTTTTCAGACACTTTCAGACATTTTTAGACATTCTAAACACTAGCAAAACATATAGTAACATATATATATATATTGCTTAGTATCGTTTAAAGACGTCGTTAACATATTTTAGGAAAATCGATAAAGTTACTAAAAATAGTAAGTTTGGTAAAATTTAGCGGAACGGACTTAGAAGTTAAGCGATTAAGGCTAGTTAGTGCGTTTTAAAAATATGGAAACTTAATAAATATAGGCGACGGTATTAACGTCCTGAAACTAAAAACTTTCCTAAAATATAGACTTTCTAAAAATAGTAATTTTTGGTTCAACGCCGAAACTTAATGGAAAATTATATGATTTTATTTCGTCATGATTTGATAATCAAACTAAATCAAACACACATGGATGTATTTTGGTGATGAACATATTGTGCAATTCTTGGCGTACTTTCCGTGTTCCTAAGACGCGTTATTATTCTAGGTCGCGGCTAGATTTCTATATCATCTTTTACTTGTGTGATTAACATTTGCTTATTTTGTTAAGGTGAGTTCATAGCCCCATGTTTTACGACTTTTACTTTACTATTTTGGGGTGAGAAATATTGCTTGTTTTCAAACTATGGACACAGTTACTTTACGTTTCCTTTTCCTGATTACGTGTTGCCTAAGTAGCGAATAGACCACTAATGCCTGAATTATCATGAACCATCAATTGCTTAACTGACTATACTGGTTAAGTGAGCACGAATGTTGTAAATAGATCTATTGGGAGTAATTATCCCTATCCGGGTAAGTAGCGCTTACTTGTTTCGAAGGTCCCGAATAAACGGATATATACCATGTCGAAATGTCAATAGGTGATCCTGGTCAGATATCTTTAGGCCGAGGAATACTATTTGGCATATAAAATGCTTCTTTTTAAATTAAGCTTCAGTGTCATGAGATTAGTGCAAACGTAAATGATTTTTATGTGAAGTTTATAACACCCTGTGTTTTCAAGTCATTGACGACGTCGATAAATCCGCAATGTACCTTTTGTATTGTACGCGTTTGCTTTAAATCATAAATGTTAAGCTAAATCGCGTAAGCTAAAAATTAGCGTTCAATGTAAACGGGCATCAAACAATTAAATGTTTACATCAAGCAAGGGTTATATAATTATTTTGAGAATAATTATTAACTTTGTTCATTTTATTTTTATCGGATACGTAAAGTGTATACGTTTCGCGATAAATTGCGTTTAGGCACTCCCGGAACCACCAAAACTTTTCTACGCTTCAACAAATACCCACATTTATACCCAATACATAAAAGTTACAAAAATATCTCACTTATATCACTCTCTTGCCGAAACATTAGCCATTTATACAAAGAAAAATGAAAGAAAATCTTACCACTTAGTCTTGTACCATGCCTTCTCATTAATTCTAGCCATGCCTTGTCTCTTTGACTTAGACCATGACCAAGACCATCCCTAGGACCATACCTTGTCTCCTTGACTAAGTTCTTGCACCATATATATACATGTATCTAGTAAGAGATGTCATGCAAGTAACACTTAGCCAAAATTCAACAAAAATCCCTCCCTTTGTCTCTCTATATGCTACGGCAAGAAGCAAGCCCCCAACACAATCCATACAAAATTTTATTCAACCTATACACTCCTATATACATCTATCCTAAGACATTCTAAGGTGATCCCAAGCATTGGCTAACCTTTTTCAAGTATTAATCAAGAAAGGAAAGATTAGGGTTTTCTAAATCTAATCTAGGGTTTCAACTTGCAAGCTTTGGTTTTGTGGCTAAACAAGGGTTTAGCACTTGATTATCATCATCATCATACATCATAAGGTCATCTTAAACTCTTTATGATCTTTAATATGCATATGTTAATTCTTTATAGCTTGAATCACCACTTAGGACTTTTAATATGAAAAAAAAGAGTTTTCACTTATGTTTATGAATTTATGCACTTATTCTTATGTCATATGGTTATATATATCATGGAAAAATGGATGTAAAAGTATGTTAACATATGGTTTAAGTATAAACATGTTTAGGTATAAATTAGGGTTTTAAAGGTTTACTTACGAAAGTTATGATTAAAAGTATACAAATGCCATATAAGGGCTGTTTTAATTCGACCTCATACAGTAGGTTAGACATTATATAAAAATAATACGCCTCGTGACGATTCCAAAATGATAAGAAACTCGAAAAACCGATTTATAACGAAAAAGATACGTTAATTACGATTTTACGACGATAAATACTTTTATAAAACTATTTTTATAAAAAGCACTATTCATTACAGAAACTCATATTTTTAAAACATCAAAAATATGATATAACTTTTAATTACGAGATCGTACTCGAAAGAATCGCTAAAAACGGAACTATACGATTAAACTACGACATTTTCGATTAATTAAAGTTTATAGAAAAGTATTTATAAAACTATGAACAGTGAAAAATACTATTTCATCAGCGGTCCCATCTTTTTAAAACTATAATATTCTTTTAATAACAAGACGTACTCGAAGAATCACTAAAATCGGGATTAAAACGGATAAGTTGTTACCGATTACGAGTTTACGCTAATTAAAACCTAAAAACGACAACTAGCTGTTCAGGACAGTTAAAATCCACTATTCATCACAGATATCAAAAACTTGAAAAAGTAATATTTTGACCTCGTCTTACTCGACAGACTGGAGTAAGAACGTTAAAATCGGGCTTAAAAGTGAAATGTTACGCATAGTTTTACTAAAACGATATTATAAACGTTTTTACTTATTAAACGTATATTTACAAACACATTAGTTGGTATTGAACTATATCGAATTATATGTGGTTTTCTAGTATGTATTTACTAGGGAGTTTCATAATGAGGCATCTTTCGGAATGGCGTAAAATGGAAAAAATAAATTAAAAATTTAAAAAAAATAATTTCGAGAGTAGTTGGATTTACGATATTTAAAGTGTTCCTAACTCCTCGAACGTATGTCATGGACCTCTTAAATTATGATTAGCTCCGATACGATAGTACGATGTACATCTAAAGATTATATTAAGTACTCGGTACTTATACGACCTATGATAATTTAGGTTGCATTCGATCTTTTACGTGACGCTTTATCTGCGATATTTGGATTATCAGAACTCAAGGTGAGTTCATAGCCCCACATTTTTACGATTTCAATGATTTATAATTATGGGGTGGAAACATGCTTTCTATTTATATTAAATGGACGCAAGTAATGATTACTGTTTGCCTAAGTAGCGATAAACCTGTTAAGCCATTATCAGGAACTGTCAAATTTTTGCATTGATGACCCCCCCCCCGTGTAGTTGGGAATTACATATGTGAGCAGCGATGTTATTTAATAGATCTATTCGGGAAACGACCTCCTCGTTCGGGTGACTAGCTATCACCGAGAACGAACGTTATAGCATGTCGAATTTGGGATGTTTCGGGTTAAAACATCATTGCGGGCTGAGTAGCGTATTATGCGAACAAGATGTCGGCTTCAGTGTCATGAGTTTGTTGCGAAATGGTAATCTAGTTTTGTGATGCGGCATGTGTTTGCATTATCACGGGAAAAGTCTTGACCGGTCCTACTATTTTGATTTACAAACCTATTGATTTCCACCAACAGTATTGTTTGACGTTTTTTATGCAATGTTTTCAGGAGATTCAATAGGCATGGGATGCCGGGATGCATTGGGTTACATTTTGGATTTTCACGCTTAAAAGATTTAGGTGCTCATATTTTGGGACAATGTATTGTCAATTAGTAATATTCAATACAATGACAAGTAAGCTATATGCTTTTGTATTAAGTCTTTCAATTAAATCCAATGTATCATTTTAAACGACTTTTTGTGTCGTTCTTATATATCTTGTGCTATTGATCTTGAAGTAACACGCCCCGAACCCTTATTCCGCTGCGACCCAATTTGGGGGTGTTACAGATTGGTATCAAGAGCCAAGGTTATAGAGAACCAGGTCAAATGTTTTTGCTGGACTATAACCATTTTCAAACAACGAATTCATACAACGGGGTTGTACACGGGACATACATATGTGCATACATTCATGCATACACTATTTGTTGCATTCAGTGGACTAGAATTCATTCATAATGATTACCTGTTATAATATATTACGTATATTACAATAAGAGTCGTATATATACTCATAAGTTGTTTCTGCTGGTCACAGTAGTCATGTCAGCTGATTCTGCCGTTACCTATACTTCTGTTCACTCTGAGGCACGATCTTGGAGTATTCCATCTGAGGATCCTTACGAGGAGGCTGCCCGACAGTTGTTGGAGCAGGCACCACGTTCTCCAGAGTATGTACCTGAGGACCATGTACCAGTGTACATTCCGGAGCCTGAGCATCCTGAGGACTTAGTGCCAGCTGAGGATGAGGCACCTACACCTCTACTACCACCATTCTTTTTATCTCCACGTATTCGACCTCTTAGTCCTAGAGCACTCGAGGTTGACATGTAGAGATGTAGCATCAGCCTACTATCATTCACTACACCCATCAGGGACCCCACCATTGTTACCTATCCCTCTACCTGCACCATCTACTAGCCGCAGAGCTGATATTCCTGAGGCTGACACACCGCCTCGGAAGAGACTACTACTTACTACTCCCAGACCTGGGTGTGAGGTTGGAGAGAGTTCTGCTGCTGCTGCTGCGAGACAGCCAGGACCCACTATAGAGACCAGACTCCGAGATACTGAGAGGAGGATTATGACCGCCTTAGAGTTGGTCAACAGGAGGGTCACTTACCAGGTAGATGTTTGCACTAGGGAGAGTTCAGAGTTTTGCACACGACATCACGATGCCCAGAAGGATCGTGCAGCTGTGAGAGCTGAGATTGAGGTATTGAGGAGAGAGAGACTTGCTTACGAGCAAGAGGGTATGGAGACTCGTCAGGCCTTGGCTAGGTCTGAGGCTCACTGCAGGGCATTAGAGGCACGAGTTACAGTGTTAGAGACTGAGGCGCGTCGCCACGAGTGGCAGCGTCAGGCTGCAGATGATCTTGCTGTTCAGCATATCATGCGTACCCAGGCCCTGGAGGCTGGAGCACGCGTTGACACATTGGAGGACACTGGTAGCAGTTCCTAGACTTTGGTTATGATTGTATCTACTATGCAGTCTGTTAAGTTTTATGGGTTACTCCCGCTGCAAGGCGGTATAGATCTTTTATTTTGGTTAAGCTATCCTGCTATAGATCCTTTTGTTCTATTAGCTAATCCTGTATAGCCTAACTAAGTATTACGGGTAAACTCCCGGCTAGTAGGGCTTTTGTTGATTTTTCATTTTGTAACCTAGCGATAGAGAAGCATTATGTACCAAACATATCATGTATATTTCCAGATTATATATGGAATGATGTATTATGATATGTCGATCTTATGTTGGTTTTATAATTCACTATGCTGAGGTGATCTTATTTTTATCATGATGCATATGTCACCTTATGATTGTATTGAGATCTAACGGGGTATTGTTGTATTTCTTGTGATTGAAGAAAATGGCACCAAAGAGAACAACAAGGTCAACCCGAGTCCCCCAGTTACATCAGGCCCCACTCACATAGGATGTTACTGAGGGCACATCTTCAAGACCTGAATTGACCAAGAGTTGCTGCTGCAATGGCCGAAGCAGAAACAAGCAGGGTCAGGACAGGGATTACATTAGTCAAGTGGTTCAGGACCAAGGACAGCCCAAACTGCTCGCGAATGCTCTTACTCTGAATTTCCTTGAAATGGCAAAACCTTTGGATTCAAAAGGCATGAGGGATTTGTTGGACTCACTCGCTTGTTTGAGAAATGGAGTCTTGTGTTTAGCATTAGCAATTGCACAGCAGCTAGTCAAGTCAAATTCACGACTTGCACTCTGCAAGACGATGCTCTTACATGGTGGAAATTCCAATGTTAGACCACCACTCCAGAATTTAGCTCATGCCATGCCATGGCTTGCAATGAGAAAATGATGACTGGTATGTAATGCCCGAGGGGTGAGATCAAGAAGATTGAGACTGAGATGTGGAATCTTAAAGTCCAGGGCACCGATGTGGTGGCATAGTCGACGGATTTTGGAAACTAGCTTTGTGTGTTCCAGTGATGTTCGAAGAGGTGACAGATTGAAAAGTATATCGGTGGATTACCCGATATGATACTTGGCAGTGTAAAGCATCAAAATCCGAAGACCATGCAAGAAGTTATTGAGTTTACAACGGAGGTAATGGAGATAAGAACCATGCAGGTATTGGGCGCAGGCGCAGGGGAGGGTGTGACCATGCATGAACGTCAGCAGATAAGGAAAAAAGATTGCATGATTTTCCAAGAACAATCAAACACAGAATAAGAGGCAGAACACAAAGCAGCCTACACTGCAGGAATCAGTGACAGGAATCTTACACCGGGTCTAAGCTCTATGTTCAAGTGTAAATTGTCATCATGAATGCAGGTCCTTGTCCACCTAGGTGTATTAATTGCAAAAGGTTTGGCCATCTGGCCAGGGAACTGTAGGATAGGCCTGCTACAACAACAACCGTAACAACAACAAACAACAACAACCGTAACAACCAACAACAAAAACAACAACAACAACCTCGTAATAACAACAACAATAATCAGCAGAGAATGGTTGCTTTGAGTGCGGAGTCAAGGTACTTTAAAAGTAAACTGCCCAAGCTAAGAAACAATGACCGTGGTAATCTAGCTCGGAAATGACATGGCACCCGCGACAGTGTATGTGGTTGGAAATGCGGAGGCAATCCAGAAACGTCGTATGGCGGTTCGTTCCTTCTAAACAACCGCTATGCTTATATCTTATTTGATACGGGTGCCGATCGAAGTTTTGTGTCTACTACATTTAGCTCACAAATTGACATCACGCCATCTACCCTAGATTACTATTATGATGTCGAACTAGCTGACAGGAGAATAATTGGGTTAAACATTATACTTAAGGGTTGCACATTAAACTTATAAACACCAAATTCAACTAACTTTAATGCTTGTGAGAACTTGGTAGTTTCGAAGCTGTTATCGGTAGGGGATTGGTTGGCGGAAGTAACCTAATGCGGTCCATTGTATGTGCGTGAGAAGATTGTTCCATCCCTGGAGAAATAGGAAATTAATCATTACACGGTGATGGAAGTACTCAGGGAATTGAACGTTAAACATCATTTTGCACTAAAGCGCAGAAGATACATGGAAAAGGATTTATATCATTTTTGGCAACATTTAACTTCAAAAAGGTAAAGACAAGTCGGAGAAGAAGCGTCTTGAGGATTGTAGCCAATAGTCAAGACTTTTCGAAGTATTTCCTGACGGACTTGTGTGGTCTTTCTCCGAATCGACAAGTGGAGTTTTCAAATTGATTGGTACCTGTGCTGCACCTGGTAGCACGGGCACTCTAAATCGATTGGCGCCTTACGAGATGAAAGAGTTATTCTGAGCACCTGAAAGAGCGGTCCCTAATAACAGGCTTTATAAGGACCCTAATCTCCTCACCCTGGGGAGCCTCGGTCTTGTTTGTCAAGAAGAATAGACGGATCATCCGGAATGTGCAGTGTTTACGGGAATTGAATAAACTAACGGTGAAGAACCGTTATCCGCTCCCAAGAATTGATGATTTATTTGATCAGCTTCAAGGGTCGAGTGTCTACTCGAAAATCGACCTAAGGTCAGGTTATCACCAATTGAGGGTTCGAAAAGAAGACATTCCGAAGACTGCCTTCAGAACTCGTTACGGCCATTACGAATTTCAAGTTATGCCGTTTGGTTTGACCAACGCACCTGCTGTGTTTATGGACCTCATGAACCGAGTGTGCAAACCTTATCTGGACAAATTCGTAATTGTCTTTATTGACGATATTTTGATCTATTCCAAGAGCAAGCAAGAGCAAGCAAGAGCACGAAGAGCATCTAAAAATAATATTGGAGTTGTTGAAGAAAGAGGAGTTGTATGCCAAAAAATTTTCAAAATGTGGAATTTTGGATCCAAAGTATAGTTCCGCTTTAACGTGATCCGATTGTGAAGGAATTCATGTGGATTAAGCCAAGGATTGAATCCTTTAAAGAGTGGACATCTCTAAGTACACGGAGATTCGTTCAATTTTTAGGTCTTGCTAGGTAATTACGATATTCATTGAAGGGTTTTCAAAGGATCGCCAAACCAATGACTAAAGCTTACTCAAAGAAGGTCAAGTTTGAGTGAGGCGATAACAAGAAGCAGCTTTTCACTTGTTGAAACAAAAAGTTATGCAGTGCACCCAATCTTGCATTACCTGAAGGAAAAGCGAAGATTATCCGCATACTGCGACGCTTCAAGAGAAGGGTTTGGGCGCTGTGTTGATGCTCAAAGAGAAAAGGTGATTTCATAGATCACGCCAGTTGAAGATTGCATGAGAAGGAACTATACGACTATGATTTAGAACTTGGTGCGAGTGGTGTTCGCTCTCAAGATCTGGAGACATTATTGATATGGAAAATAAGTGTACGTGTCACCGCTCACAAGAGTTTGCAACACATTTTTAGATCAGAATAGAGTTGAACATGAGACGAACAACGTGGTTGGTTGCTAAGTGATTACGTTGCCGTATTCGTTATCACCACAGGGGAAAGCAAATGTCGTTGCTGATTGCTTTGAGTAGGAAAGAAGAGAACCACCGTTAAGAGTTTCGAGCCTTAGTCCATGACTATTGCTTGGATCTTCCCAACAGATCTGAATGCTAAGATGAAGCGCGAAAGACCAGAGAACATTAAGAGTGAAGACGTTGGGGGAAGGTTGATAAAACACGCTAAATTTCCAGAAGCATTAGAGAACAAAAGTTGGAACACGTGCGAATGAAACCATGTGCTAATGGCAGGAGCTGAGTACTCTGTTATGGAGATTTGCGGACGATGATCATGCATGAGTCCCACAAATCAAAGTACTCTATACATCCGGGTTCTGAAAAAATGTACCAAGACATGTAGAAACTATATTGGTGGCCCAACATGAAAGCCGACATTGCCACCTATGTTGCTAGTGTCTGGACTGTGGCTAGGTCAAGGTCCGACATCAAAGGCCCATCAGGAATGTTGGTAAACCTAGATACCTGAATGGAAATGGACACATCTTTTGGGTTTTGTCAGGAAGTTCTATGACATCTCAAGGCTATGACACATTTTGGGTGATCTGTTGACCGGCTCACTAAAGTCTCACGATCTTCACACGTGGGAGAGACCGATCCTTTGTAAACTTGCAAGAATGTACCTGAAGGGAGGTGGTCACGAGACATAGAATAACTGTCTCAATCCTTTGTGATCGCCGACCCAAGATTGCATCAAATTTACTGGGGTCGCTTAGAATGCTTTGGGTCCAACTTTGTAATATGGTACTGCGTACCATCCATAAAACAGACGGGCAAAGTCGAGAGGACCATTCAAACTCTCGGGATATGCTTGTTTTTTTTTTTTTGCGTGCTTTGTGCAATCGACTTTGGAAAAGGGTTAGGGTTAACCATTTGCATTAGTCGGTTCTCAGTATAACAATAGCTTTACGCCAAATCAAGGCCGCACATTTCGAAGCACCTTTATGGTCAAAGTGTCGTCACCTGTTTGTTGGGACTGAAGTTGGAAAGCTCAAATACTAGGTCCAGTACGAATTCAAGAGGAACACTAAGAAAATATCCCGATCAAGCAAAGGATGTAAGCGCTCATGATCGACAGAAGAGTTCGCTGATTTGAAGAGGGTAAACCTTTGGATTCCAAGTCGGAGGATAAAGTCTTGCTTAAAGTTTCGCCTTGGAAGGGTCGTACAGTCTTGGTCAACGGGGAAGTTAAACCCTAGGTATGTTGGACCTTTCAAGGTGTTAGAAAAGGTTGGAGAGGTTGCTTACAAGCTTGAACTTCCAAAATAATTGAGTAGAGTTCATAATACATTCCATGTGTCAAACCTGAAAAAGTGTCATCCCGACAAACCATTAGCCGTTCCGTGGATGGACTTCGTCTTGATGACAAGCTTCATTTTGTTAAGGAACCATTAGAAATAGTGGGCCATGAAGTTAAACGGTTGAAGAGAAGTCATATCCCATTAGTCAAAGTTCGATGGAACTCCAAGAGAGGTCCTGAGTTCACATGGCTCGTGAAGTCCAATTCAAGAAGAATACCCACACCTCTTCACCAAGACCGCACCGTCGTCAAGTGCTGCATCGTAGCCTTGAGGACAAGGCTCGTTTAACGGGGGAAGTCTATAACACCCTGTTTTCAAGTCATTGACGACGTCGATAAATCCACAATGTACCTTTTGTATTGTACGCGTTTGCTTTAAATCATAAATGTTAAGCTAAAATCGCGAAGCCTAAAAATTATGCGTTTCAGTAAACGGGCTTCAAACAAATTAAATGTTTACATCAAGCAAGGGTTATATAATTATTTTGAGGATAATTATTAACTTTGTTCATTTTATTTTTATCGGATAAGTAAAGTGTATACGTTTCGCGATAAATTGCGTTTAGGCACTCCCGGAACCACCAAAACTTTTCTACGCTTCAACAAATACCCACATTTGTACCCGATAATAAAAGTACAAAATATCTCACTTATATCAACTCTCTTGCCGAAACATTAGCCATTTAAACAAAGAAAAATGAAGAAATTCTTTACCACTAGTCTTGTACCTGCTCCTCATTAATTTAGCTCATGCCTTGTCTCTTTGACTTAGACCATGACCAAGCCCACTCTAGGCCATACCTTGTCTCATGACTAAGTTCTTGCACCATATATATACATGTATCTAGTAAGAGATGTCATGCAAGTAACACTTAGCCAAAATTCAACAAAAATCCCTCCCTTTGCTCTCTCTATATGCTACGGCAGAAGCAAAGCCCCCAACAAAATACATAGCAAAAATTTTAATTCAACTTACACTCCTATATACATCTATCCTAAGACATTCTAAGGTGATCCCAAGCATTGGATAACCTTTTTCAAGTATTAATCAATAAAGGAAAGATTAGGGTTTTTCTAAATCTAATCTAGGGTTTCAACTTGCAAGCTTTGGTTTTGTGGCCTAAAACAAGGGTTTAGCGCTCTGATTATATCATATCATACATCATAGGTCATTTAAAACTCATTATGTCTTACATTTATCATTTATTTGCATATGTTAATCTCTTTATAAGTTGAAATCACCACTTAGGACTTTTTATTATGGTAAAAAGAGTTTTCACTTATGTTTATGAATTATTACTTTATTCTTATGTTCATATGGTTATATTATATATGGAAAAGAGGGATGTAAAAGTATGTTAACATATGGTTTAAGTATAAACATGTTTAGGTATAAATTAGGGTTTTAATGGTTTACTTACGAAGGTAATGATTTAAAAATTAAAGTATACAAATTACCCATATCAAGAGCTGTTTTAAATTTGATTCATACAGTAGGTTAGACATTATATAAAATAATACGCTCGTGACGATTCTAGAATGATTAAGAAACTCGAAAAACCGATTTATAACGAAAAAGATCGTTAATTCGATTTTACGACGATAACTACTTTTATAAAACTATTTTTATAAAAAGCACTATTTCATTACATGTATGAAACTCATATTTTTATAACATCAAAATATGATATAACTTTTAATTAGAGATCGTACTCGAAGAATCGCTAAAATCGGAAACTATACGAATAACTACGACATTTTCGATAATTAAAGTTTTATAAAGTAATTTTATAAACTTTGCAACAGTGAATATTAACTATTCATCAGCGGACCCATCTTTATAAAAATATAATACCTCTTTATAATACAAAAAACGTACTCGAGGAATCACTAAATCGGGATTAAAACGGATAAGTAATTCGATTACGAGACTTTACGCTAATTAAAACCTAAAATACGACAACTAGCTGTTGTGACAGTAAAATCACTATTCATATCAGAATATCAAAAACGTGAAAATGTAATATTTTGATCACTGTTTAATACGGATGACGTGGACCCGTAAATGTCTTTAACCTCACATGAAATCATAAACTTTCCTTAATTAACTTTTAATCACTAGTTTATACCTAAACATTTTCCACTTAAACCAACATGTTAACATACTTATAATCTCATTATTCCATGATATTTACCAATCACATCTCATATGAAAAAGTATACAAAATCATAATCACAAGTAAGTTATCCATTTAACATGTTTAAAACCCTAATCTTGCTTAAACCTTTTAAATGGTTAACCAATGCTTCAAATCACCTTGTGGTATCTTAGATATGTTGTAGGAATGTGTGTAAATGTTTGTAAAATTTTTTGTATGGATTGAGTATGGTCCTTGTGGTATGTCGTGAGCTAGAGAGGAGAGAAAAAGAGATTGAGTTGGTTTCTTTGCTAAGTGTTATGTGTTGAGAGAGTGTATGCATGAGTTATATATAAATAGGCTAGTCAAAGATCAAAGACCAAGTAGGATGGGGAGGGTGACCGGTCAAGGGACAATGGGGAGGGAATTAAGGGGTCTTTGGTCACAACAACATGGTCTAGTCCAAGCCTTAATGAGTTGTGTTCATTGGTTCCCTAATGAGGATGTTATCCCATGGAAATGAGGAAAAGCAAAACTATAAATATTTTTGATAAATAAGGAAGTATTACTTGCATTTTGTTATAAGTTGTAGTTTTACTAAACTATAATATGTAACTTTGTAAAGTGTATAATCTAGCTTATTTCCTTATGAAGAATTCAGCTAAGGGTGATGTTCATGGGTAAAGTTTTATAAAATTTGAGCATTAGATATAAACATAGGTATTTGTTGAAGCGTAGATTAATTTTTGTGATTCCGGGTATGCCTAAATTTATTTATTTGCGAAACGTAAACGTTTTACGCAACCAATAAAAATAAAATATAAAAAGTTGATTATTACTTTCGTAATAATAATATAATGATTACTTGACGTAAACTTTAATTCGCTAGGTGTCCGTTTACGCTAATTGTTGATTTATAGCTTACGCGATTTAACTTAACTATTAAAAATAAAAGTAAACGCGTACGAGAAAGAAAAAAATTAGTAAAATAGATGACGTCGTAAATGACCTGAAAATACGGAATGTTACACCTGGTCAGATACCTTTAGGGCGAGGAATACTATTTGGCATATAAAATGCTTCCTTTTAAATTGAGCTTCGGTGTCATGAGCTTAGTGTAAGTGTAAATGCTTTTATGTGAAGTTGTATCTGTTATAACTGTCACGTGCGTACTGTGAACTTGTGGTCCACTTTTAATATTAAATTCAAACCTATGAATTCACTCAACTTTATGTTGACCATTTTAGCATGTTTTTCTCAGGTGCTTAGCTATAGATGTCTTTGCTTGCTTGTTGATGTTGCCTTGCATTGGACCAATTTTCAAGAATTATTATTATTATTTATGTTAACATCGTTGTCAAACTTTAAAACCTTTTATTCGCTTCCGCATATTATCGTTGGGCCTATGTAAAACTTTAACTATTTTAATCAATGCAACGATGTTGGATTTTTAAAATGTACCCTTAGAGGTCGTTCTTTGTATCTTGTATGAATTGTATTATGACGTCACGCCCCCGGACACGTGTTTCCGACTAGGCCCCGTTTGGGGGTGAGACAGACTAACTTCAGATGTCCTTCATTTTCTTCCTTGGACTTTGAATAGATCAAGATGTCATCGATAAACACAATGACAAATATCTCTAGATATGGCTTACACACGCGGTTTATTAGATCCATGAAGACTGTTGACGCGTTGGTCAAACCAAAAGGCATAACCGTAAACTTAAAATGCCCTTATCGAGTCCTAAACGCGGTCTTTAGGATATCAGCTTCATTTACTCTTAACTGATGGTAACCAGAACAAAGATCTATTTTAGAGAAATAACGCGAACCTTGCAGTTGATCGAACAAGTCATTAATTCTTGGGAGAGGATAGCGGTTCTTAATGGTCAGTTTGCTCAACTCGTGATAGTCTATGCACATTCAAAATGAACCATCCTTCTTCTTGACGAATAACACGGGCGCTCCCTATGGTGAACAACTAGGTTAAATGAAACCTTTATCTTAGAGCTCTTGGAGTTGATTAGACAACTCATGCATTTTAGTAGGTGCCAAACGGTACGATGATTTTGAAATTGGTGTTGCTCCAAGAATTAAGTCTATACGTAATTCAACATGTCAAAGAGGGGGCAATCCTGATAGGTATTCAAGAAATACTGCAGGGAAGTCTTGTATAATAGGGATGTCTTTGAGTTTCTGCTCGCTTGTTTTAATGTTCGTAAGGTGCTTCAACTTTCCTTCGGGTCACTCTCTATGAACCTTAAGTACTTCGCCGTTTGGTAATGGAACTCATACTATCTTCTCATGACATACTATTTTGGCCTTAAACTTTGATAACCAGTTTATTCCCACAATCACGTCAAAGCTTCCATGACCAAAAGGTATTAAATTGATAGAAAAAGGATGACCTTCTAACAATAAATTGCACTTATAAACGATCTTATTTGTTTTTACTATTTAACCATTTGCTACTTCAATCTGATAACTATGGTTCAAAATACTAGGCTTCACATTTATTATGGGCATAAACTTTATAGAAATGAAACTATAATCAGCAACAAAATCAAATAGTATGGTAGCATAGTGATTGTTTAAAGAAAAGGTACCCGTCATGACGTTAGGATTCTGACCAGCTTCATTGGTGCCCATGATAAAATCCCTTCTATGAGTTTGGTTGTCATTATTCCTTCGGTCCGTGTTTCCTTCAATAGCCAATGCTGGAATTGGGCGATTCCTTCCTTACCCCAGAGCTCTGTTCAGTTTTAGACAAGTATTCCTAAGGTGATCTCGGCTTCCACACTCAAAGCAATTCAACACTGGCCTATCATTCGTATCCCTGCCTGTATAAATCATGGCAAAGTGGCCTACCTTCTTACACTTTCTACACACCGAACAATTTCTAGTATGATAGAGACGACACTTGGCACATTTTAGGTATGGACCAACATACTGATTTGGTCCTTGGGCTGCCATACCATAATTCCTTGTAACCCTTTGTCTTTTGTCTGGGTTACCTCCACCCTAGTTCCTTGATTGGTTCTCTTCCCTTTTTTTATTCCTAAGATTGTCCTTTTTCCATACACCAGATCTAATTGCATCATTGGTTAGGCGATTTGCCAAAACCACTGCACTTTGTATAGTACTTGGGTTTGCTGAAGTAACCATCCTCCTGAGCTTAGGGGCCAAACCCCATATATAACGATCGATATGCTTATCCTCTGGACTGACCATGTGAGGCACTAGCTTTACAAGCTCATGGAATCGGGTGGTATATTTGTCTACATCGCTGCCAACCATAACGTGATTCTAAAATTCTGACTCTAGCTTCTGCCCCTTACTTTTAGGACAATATTCTTTGAGTAACAATTTCTTGAACCCTTCCTAGGTTAGTTGGAGTGCATCTTCACGTCCAGGAGTTTGCACCTGAGTATTCCACCATGTTAAAGCCCTACCTTGGAGTAGACAAGCTGCGTACTCCACTTTGCTATTATCAGAACACTTGCTGATATAGAGCTTAGACTCTATGCCTTCTATCCATGATAATAACAACAACACCTTCATTGCCATAAAATTCCTTAGGATTGCACCCTTGGTTATTATTTGCGGGGTTTCCTCCTGGATTCCCTTGGTTGGCATTAAGGGCCTCAGCAAATTAAGCAACAAGGTTTGGTAACGCAAATTAAGCTATCAGGCTACCATTCCTTCTAGATTGTTAGGTTGATCCTCATTGTTGGTGTTGCGTGTGCTCCTTCGTCCAGACATGTTTCTATAATTTATCACAAACATTCATTTGAGTAAAGTTTTGACCAAAGTGCCTTTCAAATAATATATATAATATAACGTAATATGAATCTTGTAATAATAATCATGCAAACAAAAGGTTACAATTTTTTTATAAGGAAAGGATAAGCATTCTTTCATACATGATTTGAATAATAATATCTAACAAAATTTGGCGTCTAGCCGTTCATTATAATATAAAAGTTTTAGTACAAACATAACCTAACCATCGTAGTACAAACTAACCATACATCTAAACATTATATATATATAAAGTTTAAACAAAAGACTACTTAATCAATGTCATAGCTAGCCCTAGAACACACACATGAGTGCTACCACCAACACTAATGCAAACACAAGTATCACCACTAAGAGGCCTAAATACCAAGCCCTCATGCCGATCATAATCGCCCCCTCAGCAGTGCATATGGACCTGGTTATTTGTTGCGTCAATCTCCCAGCAATATCTAACATCTCTAATAAAAGCTCTGCTTGACAGTCAACCCCTATTCTGTAGTCTCGAACCCCTCCATACAAATACTGCATCCTTTTAAGCTCTTTAAATGTCATACCAGACGCGTGACTCCTTGGCACTCCAGTAACCATGTAGAGGTACCTACTAGTATTTGGTCTGGGTCCTGTAGGGTGTCTAGGGTGGTCCATAAGGTGCTCCCAGCTATACCTGTCACTCGCCCGTGCGGTGACATATGGGTCGGTTGATGATGGTCCACCAATGTGATACATAGATGATAGTGATGGATGGAGGCTTACCTCTCGAGCGGGAGTCTTCTGTGGTCGTGATTTGTGGTCATGATACTGAAGTTTTACCCTACCGAGACTAATACTACCTCATTCGAGTAATGTGTTGTAAAAAATGTGAACCTTGGCGGGTTAGAAGAGATGGAACTGATGTCGGTGTAGGTGTAGGACTATAAATACTATTCAGTTCATCCCTTGAAGGATCCTCCTCGGAGTCTTGTATGGGTTTCCTAGAAAGGCTAGCGATGTGACCCGACTCACTAGCATCGTGAGCGGTATAGGAAGATGAGGAACATGACCTACTGTGATGGGAAAGTTACCGAAATAAAAGTATACTCACATTAGACTACAATAGGATAAGGCAGAAGCATGATAAAAATAAAGGGATACTTGTTACTTATAGAGGAAATAAAAAATTGTTCTAGATTATGTAATGCACATGGCGTCATAGTTATGCTTTTTAGTATTTACAAAGTAATTTTGAGTTAAACATAATCCAAAGGTAACTACTCCTAGCATTGCATGATCCTTCCCGAATTAGACATAGTTGATCAGGCTATGTATAATTGAGGATTAATGATGCAATTGCTCGGTCTAGTTAACTAGTATCATGTTTGATGTTTTATGAAAAATATTATTTTGGTTATAGTTTAGGTTTTTGTTAGGAAAAACCAGCATTTTCTATAACCTTTGGTGCTAATACCAAGTCTGTCACACCTCGCTAAAGAGGAAACACGAGGTGCAATAGCTCATAGTACATCACATAAGATATAGATAACACCAAACATGATTTAAAGGAAAAACATCATATATTACAATAAGTTTCAAAAGACAAGTTATAACATATTTAAACACAAGTCCTCAACGATAAAACATTTGCTTTTAAACATAACCCAATATTTACAAAAGAGTGTCCATGCAATGCATCCAAAATTACCACTTACTGCTGATTACCAGAAAAGCATGATAAAACGGGTCAACTATGGCCATAGTTGGTGAGTTCATAGATATTAGTACACCAAGTAGTTTCAAAACAATAATGAACAATTGGTTGCCAAATATTGCAAAATGGTCAGTTATGTATACATGCGTGTTTATGCAATAAGGCCACTACTTAAGCCGCTTACAGCCGAACAGTTTGCCCCTATGTGTCACAAGCTCTAACATAAGCATGGAATGGTGATACTATGCACCCCCGGTAGTTGGAGTGAGGGGATGGCTCTACCCCTAAATAGTGCTATCCATAAATATCATGGCTAATAATGAGTTAATAAGTAGTGTAGTTCCAGGGGACCTTTCAAAATAATAGTACTCAAGCATTAAACATAAGCATATATACCAAGTGAGGAAAAAGTTCATTCAGTTTAATAAATTTATAAAAGTACAACCAATTCAGTTTAAATAATCATATCATGCTTTCCACCCTAAAACAAGTAAAATGGTAAAACGGGGACTGTGAAAACTCACCTTAATAAGTAAGGAGTGAGTACAAGAAGCGGGCACAAGAAGTGTACAACAACGATCACTAAGGAAACCCTCGTATGTAGACCTTACTAGACGTGGTCTAAAACAAGTAAAAATACTTATTAAAATCTAAATGATATGTTCGAACAAAGCACGATAACTAGTTAGGTCACTCATTTTAGACTCATCAAAATACGTTACCTATACCAAAAATATACTATTGAACCAAAACACTTGCACACCTTACATGTCTACCGACAAAATCAAGATCACAAGGACATGGATAATAATCCTTCACTTGAGTAGCACAATGGCTCGTCTAGGGGGTTCAAGTCATGTCTAAAATAAATACTCTCCAAAACCTCATAAAATCTCATTTAAAAAGAATACCAAAACCGTACCGATTTTATGTTAACATCAGGTGACAATTTCACCAAGAACAAGAATGTTTCTGACCTAATAATTCACACACCTCAATACATTATGTCTTAGGTATGTTCATAAGTATTTGACAATGTTTGTGAAGTGTTTAAGTCAAGCAAATAGGCTTAAACAAGAAGTCTCATTAGTTTTGTAAACTCGACGGACCAGCCCATGTGTGTCAATGACCAGAGGGTCAAGACCATTGAGTTAGGTCCTCATCTTCTTAGATACTTTAGTTAACATCTAAACTATTCCCAAACCGAATTTCAAAGCCTCACATGAAGTATAGGGTGAGATATAGACCAAGTAAGTCACTTAACCAAAACTGGAAATCTGGCAGTTTTGACAACTCAGTTTATTTCACCATTTTGAATGACCAAATCATAAAAAAATTTCACAAATCCACCATGGTTAGAAATCTAACTCAATGTACTTAAATTTAGAGCCTGTACACAAGTCAATATAATAATTTTTGAAGGAGTTATGCTCTTGCAAAATTGAGTCAAAGAATATGTCCCAAAATGGCAGTTTTGACACTTTGTCTTGCAACCACAGTTTCAATGCTTAAATCTCTATTTCCTCGCACGAGACTACAATGGATGGAAAGAAAATTCAAAAATCTAAAAATTGGCATAAGAAACAGGTCTTGAAGTTGAGTTATGAGTGAGTTATGGTCTCTTGGAGTCGACCATAACTTTATGACAGCAAGCTGTCCCATTTCTAACTCTTTTCTCAAGCACTTTTCTTTATACCATGTACCACAAAATGACCCAAAAAGACTCTTGATCATTATAAAAACCTTTTATGAGTGTTTTTAAAGGTTTACAAGTGTTATACATATACAAAAATTCAAAGTTTTTGAAGTAACAAGTTGTCAAAGTTTACTTGTATGCTAGCAAGAACTATCAAAAGTTCTCCTCATGATCTTAACATAGGTTAGATCATGGATTATCACCCTTTTTGTACATGAAACATACCATGGTGAATAATCTACCAACATTAAGATACATGTAGGATTAGTAGCAAGAACAAGCTCTTTATGTCAAAATAAAAAAAGAAAACATCAAGAATAAGCAAGAAAACAAGTTAAGTAAGACAAGATGAATCTAACATATAAATTGGATGATCACCTTATAAAACACTTTTAAATCCTATATGTTTAGAGATTTTAGAGGCTGAGATAGTGAAGAACTAGATAGGATAAGAGAGTGTTAGCTAGTTTTTGTATGTATGGAATGAGGGTGAGAATGACATGTGATGTTTAAGTACTAGTAATGATAAAATAACATGTGTAACGACACTTAGCTAAGTGTTATCTATGTAAGCATGAGGTGGTAATGAGGTGTTAAGTGTGTAAGTAGGAGGTGTTATGGTGTAAGTAGGAGGTGTTAAATGTGTAAGTAGGAGGTGTAAGGCATGTGTACTAGTAGGACAAGTAATACATAAGGGTAATATAGTAATTTACCCCTTTAACTATTGTTAGTTTTTGATGTTAAGTTCTTGCATAGTTAGTCCTTTTCGTTAACTATCTTGGAATAACTAAGCACACCTCCACCCCACACCCCCAACACACAAACATCACACCCCCCCCACACCACACCGCACCCCAGCCCTCACACCCCAGAAACCCACCACCCACACCAACTGCCCCACCCCACCAACCACCACCGACCCCGAACCGAACGCACCACGCCACACCACCCGCCAACCCACGACACACTGCGAAACCCCACAGCACCCAACCCAGCCCAGCACACACCCTACCCGACCCCGCACAACAACTCACCAAACACACCCCCCCAAACCTCAACCCCCCCACCCCCACACACCCACCTCACTACACCCCCAACCCACACCCACACCCCACACCCCTCAACTACTCCCCGACCAATCCCAGACAAACCCATCCACCCCCCCCCACATCACCACCACACCCCACCCCCCCCCCCCTCAGCACCCCAACCACCCCAAACCGCAACCTCAACCCCAACCGAACACACCACCTCACCCCCCCCCCAACCCCACCCCCTCACACCCACAAACTCCCGACCCCCCCACCCACACCCACCAAGAAACACCCCACAACCACCACCACGCTCTCACCCCCAACACCCACCCACCACCCCCCCCTACCCCCCAGTCCCACCCACCCCACACAACCACACCCCACACCCCAACAACCACCGCCCCACTCCACCAACCCCACACCCGCCAACCTACCCACACACCCCACCACCACCACCCCACCCCCAACACCCAACCAACACCCCCCCCCAAAAATCACCACCACCCCACACCACTCACACAACCACACCCCCATCTGCACACCACACTTCAACACCCCACACCCCAACACAACTCCCACACCTCACCCCACCCCCCTCACCCAACACCCCGACCACCCTCAACACCACCCCCTCCCACACCCAACTCACTACCACACCGACGACCAACCACACCAATTAAAACCACAACACCCCCACCCAAACCCCCCACCACAAGCATTACACCCCACACACAACAACCCAACACAGCCCACCCCACCCTCACATCCCACACCACACACCAACACACCCACACCAACCACCCCATCAATCCCCCCACCCCATCCCCTACCCACAACCCACCACCACACCATCTAACCCCACACACCCGAACCAACTCCACTCCACACACCACCTAACCCGCACACACAACCCCCCACCAACCCCACAACACCCCACTACACCCACATCAAACACCCCCCCACACAAGCAACCCCCCTCACCGAGCACCCACAAGACCACAACACCCCACACACCCCCACCCAACCCCCACAACCACAAACCACCACCACTACGCCACCCGACCTAACCCCCTCATCACCTAAAAAGCCAACAACCAAACCAAACCCACCCACACCCCCCCCCCCACAAACGCACACACCGACGTCCCCACCACCAACACCCACACCCCAACCAACACCTCGCCCCCAACCCCCCCACACCACAACCACCCCACCCCCCTCCCCATACCCCCACACCACACAATAACCCAAACTCCAACCCACACCACCCCACTCACACCGCCCTCACCACCCCACCCTACCAACCCCCCCCTCTCACCTCACCACCCACCCCTCCCCCCCACCAGACACTAACCCACCACTCCCCTCACAACAACCCATAACAATCCAACCAACACCCAATCCCGCCCGACACCCCACCCCCCCCCAACCACCACCACCCACAAAACACCCGCATCCCCCACAACCATCACCACCCCCCACCACACAACCCAACACTTAACCCCCCCCCTCGCCCCCAAACTACAACGACACCCAAAACCTCCCAAAACCCACAACTTAACCCCGCACAAGAACACACTCTCCCAACCCACACACCAACCACCCCACCCACCACATCCCATACCCCCCCCAACACAGCCGACTCACAACACAACTCAACAACATAACTCCCGGCCCCCCACCATCTAGCGCACCCAATACCCACATACACACCACACCACTCCTACTCCCCAACACCACCAACACCACTCCCACTCCCCTCCCTCACACCCAACCGAACCACCCTCCCACACCACTCCAACAACCCCCTCACCGACCCTACACCACCCCCCAACCCCCCAACCAACACCCAACCACACACACGCACACCCCCCCCCCCCACCACCCACCCCACAAACCACCCCCACACTCACCCCACCAACCCGACCCAACGAAACCACACACCCAAACCCCCCCCCACACACACCCCCCCACTCGCAAACACCCCCTCCAAACCACCCTCCCACCCCCAACACACCCAACGCCCCATGCACACCCTTCCACCCCCACCTCAACCCCCCACCCCCCCCCCCCCACCCCCACGACCTCCCTCACCCACCCCCCCCCACCCCTACACCTCAGCCGCCACCCCCCCCATCTCCGAGCTCTCGACCCCACTACAACCACAAACTCACATACAGCCAACCCACCAGCACCCCGACACCACCCCCACAACGGCACCACTAACACTACCCCCCAACACCCGAACCTACAGCAACTACACGACCACACTACACACAACATCAACCACTCAAAGGCCCGACCAGTCATCAACCAACCACACACCACCCTCCGAACCCTCACACACCCCCTCACACACCCACCACCGCACGACCCCAACCACACCTCCCCACCTACACACACTACGCCACCACAACCAATCACACTACCCACCCCATCCCACCCATTAACTGTCTCACCCTCGCTACCAACCAACCAACAAACCCCACACCAGCACCCAACAACCCCCCACAACCCACCCTCACCCACCCCACCCCAAAACCCCATCCCCACTCACCAACCTCACCCCCACACCCATCAAACCCACACCCTCCACCACACTCACCCTCCAAACACCCCCCACCAACCCACACAACCACACCCCCATCCACCCTCCACCCCACCAACACAACCACCCTCCCACACCCCACCCCCACACCCACCAAATACCCCCTCACCGTACCGCCTCACACTCAACACTCCCAACACCCATATAACCACCCCACCAACACCCCCACCACCCCCCAGCCCACCCCACCCACCCCACACCCCCACCCACTCCAAACCACCACCACCACACACACCCCCCACAACCACACAAAGCCCCCCCACTCCCCCAATCCCCCACCCCCAATCAACACCACATCGACCCCCCACCACACCCATCCCACCCCCCAACCCCCTCCACCCACCCCACCACCCCCCCCACCTCCACCAGCCCCACACAATCACCCACACCTCCAAACACCCCACCCCCAACCACACCCCACACCCCCACACCCCCCCCCCCCGCCCACCACTCACACCAACCCACCCAACACCCCACCACCACTCCCCACCAAACCACCAACCCCATCACCCCACACAACCAATCCACCCACCCACACCACCCCCACACCCATAACCACCCCAAAACACACCCTACCCACCACACATCAAACACCCCACACACACAACCCCCAACCCACCACCCAACCCACCACTACACATCCGCCCCCCCCAACCCATACCACCCCACACAAACACCCCCCCCACCCAGCCAACCCCCCCACACACCCACCCCTCACCCAAACACCCCATCCCCAACCCACCATCCAGCATTCCCCCCACACCACCACACCCCCCCCCACCCCCACCCACCAAACACAAAACCCACCCCAACACCACACCCACACCCACACCGCCCCCCCCCCACCCAACCCCCACCCCACCACCACCACACACAACTCAAACCGCCCACCCTACACCCCCTACCGCACATCACCGCCATTCACCACCCCAACACCCCCCCAAACCCCAACACACATAAACCCTAAAAACTTTTCATCTCACGTTCCCTCCCACTCACTAACCCCCTATAGACTCACGAAAAATACAGACATCCATCTGCACTTCTCCATCACATATCTGAACCATACCACTACCATCCACCCCACCCCATAGACCCACCCCAACTTCACCTATATAACACGACACTACCTCCAGCTGATTTACCATCTATAACCTATATAGCCTACTTCGCGTATAACATTATACCACTTGATTAATGAGGGGTTGGTGGTAATGAGGTGTTAAGTGTGTAAGTAGGAGGTGTTATAGTGTAAGTAGGAGGTGTTAAATGTGTAAGTAGGAGGTGTAAGGCATGTGTACTAGTAGGACAAGTAATACATAAGGGTAATATAGTAATTTACCCCTTTAACTATTGTTAGTTTTTGATGTTAAGTTCTTGCATAGTTAGTCCTTTTCGTTAACTATCTTGGAATAATTAAGCACATTATTTATAATAAGTTGGTGTTTAAATAAAATAGTAGGTTGATGGAACGTTCATAACCCGAGGGTGCCTAATGCAAAGTGAAAACGTGACCCGACTAACACAAACTAGATTAACAAGAATAATTTTAGTTAAAGACGTTATAAAATACTATCAGTCACTAACCTGAGTTTAGACGATTGTCACAATATCTCCTCGTTGAAAGGATTTTTTTACAATCTAAATTCAGATGCCGGTTCCTTCCAGTTGCACTAGCCGGTTCCATCTGGTAGTTGGAACCGTCAAGAACAGGGCTACAGTATTAGCCGGTTCTGTTCGATTGCACTGGCTGGTTCTATTGTGATAATGGAACCGACAGAACCATGCTATAGTAGAAATGAAGCCTATAAATACCAAGTCATTTCTCTTGGTTTTGGGCATTCATTCATATAGATTTCCTTTCTCATATTCAGCTAATATCTGAGATTTAATCATGTTTCTTTTCATTTTAGAGTTTTGGTAAATTTCTTAATAGGAGAAGTTTTGCCGACTTTTGCATACGAGATCAAGCATCAAGGTTCACTTGTCGCAATTATCACTCATTCCATGAAGATCTATCTACTGATCTCAAGGCATCATTTATCATCATAATTAATCATTTAGTGTGTTAGATTATGTCGAGAGTATTTATTAAGTAGGGAACAAAACATTATATTAGATAGTCTCTATAAGGATGGATCAACCTTTATCAGATTTTGGTGTCTTGCTTGGTACCTAGTAGAGGGTAAGCATTGAGGGGTTTGTTCCTCTATATTAGGACACGGTAATTAGCTTAGTACCATAGAAAGGGTAAGCAAATGTAGGATTGGTTCATCCGTATAAGAACCATGTGTTTAGCTTAGCATCGGATAAAGGGTAAGCAATGTTGTGAAGCTTCTTCACCACTCAAAGGAGTTTTTGCGTCTAATGAATTCAAACTCTCGAGTAGGTGACTCGGGGAGCAGAGTAGGGAAAGGAAGGAGACATTGCATCCGAACCACTATAAATACCTGTGTGTTATATCCTTTACGTTTATATCTATATAGTCACTGCTAAATAATACATATAGATCTAGCTACCAACTAAACAATTAAATTTTAATTGGTAAAACTAGTCAACTCCCCCTTTTAGTTTTTCACAACTGGTATCAAGAGCAGGTTACCAAAGAATTTTAAATATACTGTATTTTAAAATCTTTAAACCGATCATATAAATTTCAAAAACTACAAACATTTTTTTAGATCTATTTGTGTTATCTATTTTTTATTTTAAAAAAAGATTGGAGGATCTTCAAGAATGATCACGGATATTTTGTCATCATCTTCGGAATTGCGTTATCTCCAAAATATTACATCTCGAAAAGGTACATTATAGCCTATCCTCGATATATTTTGTGACTCATCCATTTGTATTGAAAATGTGTAGCTATTGCTCAAAATACGGGCTGTGCCAAAATCCATATTTGGCCTGTTAAGCCGGTTCCTCTGGTACCATACAAAATGGGACCGGACATCTATAGCCAAGGGAACCAGACCATTTGTAAAAAGTTTTTTTAAACTAATAATTTTCAGGATTGAAATAGTATAGTGGGTTAATCTATTTGTAAAAGATCTAAACTAAAAATCTTCTATCTTTCTCAAATGGCTCTTCAAAAATAAAAAAATCATATATATACAATTTTTTATATATATTTGCAACCATCATCAGGTCAAGTTCATTCCTCGTGCTCCTCTATCCAATGTTCAATTTCCCGTATGGAGACGTGTTCTTTATATTAGCCATTTATATTACCATTGTATTTTATATTCTTTGTATCGCATTATGCGTTGAAATAAAATATATGTAATGTATTTTTTTGTCTTTTTGTTAAGCCTTGTCACGTTCTTCATATTATTTCTTTTCATCATACCTACGAGTCACTTTAAATAAAACAATAAAAATTGTATATAAAACTTAATAAAACTTTTGCCATCTCAAAAACTAATAATAAAAGTATATTACAATATATGTAAATAAATAAAAAGAAAATAAATTTTTATAAAATATTTTTCACTTTTATCCCTCGCCGGTTCCATCGGCTAACAAAGCCGGCTCCCTTTGACCAATAGAACCAACAGAACCGGGAATCTGTCAGTAAAAGGGTACTCGTTTCCCTCTTTATCATCACACTGTTTCAAAATCCCTCTTCCCAAAAACCACCATTGACGAACTGCATCATCCTTAACCATTTTCATCAAAAAATCAACATCTAAAACATACGTTCG
>BQNB010022955.1:29817-62376 GCA_026074375.1 Tanacetum coccineum | reverse complement strand
TTCAAAATACAAAGAATTCTAGCTCATACAGTTATATAAAATGTAATGCGACAAAATCTTTAATGCATGATATCCAAATCAAAACCACCAATGTATCCCGTGCACCTCGTGCTTACTGATCCCCTGAAAAACATTGCTTTAAAACGTCAACAAAAATGTTGGTAAATTCATAGGTGCCTTTGTCTCCATCTGATGACGTGTATATGCATGTGCTCGTCTGTCTCTAAACAACATATTGAGCCGACCAGCCAATAGCTGTCTCTGACTCTGCTCATCGTCTAACCTCGTATAAATCTCATCCATGTCTTGCCTAACCCTAGTCTCAAATGTTGTCATATGTCAACCCAACTCCGTGTCAGTACTAACTAGTACCCCCTGCAGGGTCTCAACTATCTCATCCCATGAGTCGGTGATCCCATATCCAACCTCTCTCTGCGGATCACGCCTGATCTCCCTATCCATAGTAGCTACAAAGTCATAGTCTGCCCTAAGACATCTAGCTGGTCTAGCAGCAGCAGCAGACGAGCTCTCTTATACCTCGTATCTAGGACCAAGAGCAATACCTAACATCTTCCGAGGTGGTAAGGTAACCTCGAGTCTGTCCTCCCTACGACTAGCAGAGGGTAGTAGCAATGGTGGTGATGAAGTAGGAACTGATATGGGCAAGGGTGGTGGTATCCCTGATGATGGTGCATCTGATCTGGTAGGGGAGAGTATGAAGGGTGGTGGTAATGGTAGAGAATGGGAAGTAGATGCGGCCTCAGCTCTCAGCCGGATCATAGCAGCTTGATAGCCCAATAAACAAATGGGGCTAGGAGGTGGTGTTGGAGATAACACAGGTGAGGGTGGTGATAGTGGTAGTGATGGAGATGGTATCTGGGGAAGTGGTGAAGACCATGGGGAGAGTGGTGATGATGGTGGAGTAGATATAGCGAGAAGTCTGGCAACCTCTGCATCAGACCATACTGGTGTAGGTACTGGAGCTGGAATAGAAATCCTAGCTGTCACACGATATGCAGGGTGTGGTGGTGGTGTGGCCGCAGACTCATCAGTCTCGAACGGCTCTGTCTCCTCCGCAGATGGGGCCTGATCCGTAGCTGGTAAAGCAACAACTACAGAGTCGGCAGGAGCTGGGTGCTCCTCCTCCTCCTCATCCTCATCAGCCTCTATGTCAACATCATCATCCTCATCCTCCTCTGATGGCTCATCCTCATCGTCTCTGTCATCTCCTCCATCAGCAGCGACAGGATCCTCCTCAGGGTCCTCGTCATCATCCTCCTTCGGATCCGCCTCAGGATCGGACTCTAGAACATAATCTGGTGACTGAGCAGTAGGTGTGCACAGCAGGGCATGGCCTGCCCTCACCGGCAACACTCATCATCCCTGCGGTATAACGCGGATATACCAGCTCTGGGACACAATCTAGTGGGGGTGGTGACTGTGGCTCCTCGGGGCCCGGTATGTAGTCCGGTGATGGTACAACTCCTGGTGATCCTATATCTGACAACTCCTCAAATGTACTGGATATCTCTGTGTATGTGATTCGTCTGAATCTGACATGACTGTATCTGAAAATCCAAAATAGCTTATATTAGTATTTAATATAAGACCCTTATCCTAATATACATTTATATCATAACATGTATATCAATTTTGAATATCAATCATGCATGCATCAAGCCTAACTGACTAATGCACAAGTAATGTATGTATGCATGCATGTATGTATGTATGTATGTATGTATGTATGTATGTATGTATGTATGTATGTATGTATGTATGTATGTATGTATGTATGTATGTATGTATGTATGTATGTATGTATGTATGTCCCGTGCAAACCCCTTTGTATGAATTCAATGTTTTAGTCCAGCAAAAACATTTGACCTGGTTCTCTATAACCTTGGCTCTTGATACTAATCTGTAACACCCCCATATTGGGTCGCAACGGAATAAGGGTCCGGGGCGTGTTACTTCAAGATCAACAACACAGAAATTATAAAAAGATCAAAATAGGTCAATTTAAACTCGAACATTGGATTTTAAACGAAAAGTATTGTTACATAAGCCCGAAGCTTCACATTGTTCACATTGTTCAAAGTATCTACCACAGATTTCTAGCCCATCACAGATATACAAAAGTAATGCGACAAAATCTTTAATTGTCATGATATCCAAATCTAAAACCACCAATGTATCCCTTGCAAGCCACGTGCTTATTGACCTCCAAAAAACATTAGTTTAAAACGTCCAACAATAAGTTGTGAATTTATAGGTTTGATAAATATCGTAATATTGTAGACCACAAGATTTTCCAAGTGTATGATAATGCATTTCAGATCAACATCATATCAATTGTAATTACAGGTTCCCTAGCGCTCAGACACTGAAGCATTGACATAATGAAAACGCATAAGTAATGACCTAACATGTGCTATAGGATGATGTTCTAACCCACAACATACTATATTCGACGGTATACGTTCGTTTGCCAGTGATAAGCTAAGCACCCAAAACGGGAATGATCAATCCCAATAGATCAATTCATAACATTCCGCCCTCACAATTCCGGTAACTGACAGTTCATGATAATGGGCTCAGACTTGGGGTTATCGTTACTTAGGCGAACACTTAATCATAATGTAAAACTGTCCACGTTGTGTCCAATTTGTAAAACAATGCATGTTTCTCACCGCCAAAAACTTATAAAAAACAAAATTATGTAAACGAGGGCTAATGAACCTCACCTTGAGTGAGCGAATGTCATGATATATCACAGAAAATAGCGTCACGAAAATGATCGAATATATGCAACCAAAACCAATAATAGGTCGTATAATACTAATCACAAATTGGTAACTACTACCAATGATATTTCTATATATCCTAATCACCATTATTTAATTGTTTTATAGTGAAAATATATTTTATAAGTTAAAACGTTTATAAATATACATTTAGTAAAAGACATAACAATCCACGTTTCCAATCCGTTTTTTTTCTTTTTTTTTGTTTTTGCGTTCTTATGTCTCAGCACGCTTTCTTATTAAGATGACTATCAATAAATATAACATCTTTGTATTTCCAAGTCCTCTGGTGAACAGTACTTTTTAACTGTGTCACACTAAGTTATAAAATTACTTTATTATAGTTTTAGTTATCGTAAAACCCGTAACATGTCGTATTTTAATATTCTTATAGGCTCCTTTATAGCGATTTATTTTGAGTACCCTTGTTATTAAAAGTTTCTATCATATTAATGTTTAGGTTTCAAAAATGTATAAACGATTTGAACAGTATCTTTATAAAAATACCTTTATAAAAGTATTAAATTATCATAAACTGCGCGAAATTTATAACTTCTATCGTACCATGAAAAATTAACGATTCTTATCATTTTGGAATCCTAAAATTATGTGTGATAGTAATAAAAATACCAAATCTTCTGTTGTATAAGTTTTATAACAAGTTTTATAAAAAATCTTTTATAACTCCCGGTTATTATCTTAAACCGTCTTTTACAGTATATTATTTTCGTTTTAAATACGGCGTTTGTTTCTTTTTTTTCGAGTTCCTTTGTCTACGATATTTGGAATCGTCATGAGGTGTTTTTTTAAAAACTGCTACTTAAAAGGACTTGGTGGTTTTTGACTCAAAAGTCAAAAGACCAAGGGGTGTTGACAGCTTGTGTAGGATACACAAAACACACACTTTTTTGAACCTTAACTCAAAATCCCAAGTGCTTAACTAAATAAGCACTTGTGGTGTTTTTAAAAATCTCACAGTTTCAAAGATGGTTTATAAACTTTTGAAAAACAATTTTCAAACTAAAAATCTTTTAAAAACAGCTTTAAATTAGCTTAAAACTTAAGCTAAATCTAGCTAAGTGACCATAACCCATACACAAACATTTTTGACCCGTTTTCCATGTTAACCCAAACACCCCCTTAATTTTGAAAATGACTTTTAAAAACTATAAGAGCCAAGTTAAACTGAAATTTTAAAAACACTAATAATACTTAAACAATTTAGGACCATAAAAAGATAAAAAGGTAAACAAATAAGCACTTAAAAAGGAGAATAAGCTAGGGCAGTATAAGCACTCCTTGACAGTTTTAACTAAAATTGCATAAAAATGAAATGAAAGGCATTAAAAAGCATATTTAAGCACTAATAAACATCAATAAGCACACAAGACAGAAATAAGCTAATAAGCTTTTTGCTACAGTAACTTTTTTTAGCAAAACTTAAAAGAAATTGTACCTTTGATCCTTTGCTAAAAAGGACTTTTGGAGACCTAATTAAGCTCTAAATTCCTACCCCAGCTTATAATTAAGCTTAAACTAAACATAAACCCAATAAGCCTTCCACCTTGCTTATTCATCCATGCTTTGCTCAATCCAACAATACCCTTGCTTCTTTTCTTTTAAATTTCCCTTAACTTTTGTAAAATAGTTTTGCAAACAGTTTATAGATGTGGCTTAAATGAGAGCTTAAGAGTTTTTAAGAAACTTTTACAATTTAGAACACAAAAAAAATAGAAGAACTGAATTTTCATTAAAAACGAAGAATTACAAGTACATAAAAGAACTTAGCTTAAAACTTTTACACCTAAACTTTTAAAATGCTGAAAACTACTAAAAAAAACTACTTGCCAGCCACAATGGCTTTTACAAAGCTTTTATAGGAAAAACGACTAGGTCCTTTGTCTTCCCTTTGTGCTTTCTTGTAGACACACAAACACAAGTGTGTTTGTTTTGTGAGTGCAAAGAACAAACAATCCTGGCCTTCAATCTTTCTTGGTTCCCAAACCTTTGATCCGAGCCATTGGTTATAGCATAAATATTGAAAAAGGTGTGGATTGCCAACTTGGCAATGGCAACATGTGACAAGGGAAGGTAGTGGAGGAGGGGGGTGATGCTTATCCAGGGGTTTTTCGAGGTGGGGGGATAAAACGGGTATTGTTTGGGGAAGATAATCTTTTGGCGGGAAAAAGAGTTACAAAAAGGAGAGGGGTGACAGGGCACAAGTTTGAGGAGTTGGCAAGGTTGGTCCTTGAGGGTGTTAAGTTTTATTTCACCACTCGTCCTTGTGTTATTAGAGTTTTGGGGACTTGGCAGAAATAGTCCCCAAAGGCTATAACATTCTTTGCATCACACGTCCTTGGTGGTTATAAGTCTTTGGACTTGGCAGAATTGGTCCTTGGAGTATAACTTTGCCAAATTGGCAGTTTGGCCCTTCTCTTCTTTATTTTGTAAATATAACTTAGGGATTTGGCAATTTTCAGTCCCTATAGTTATATTTTTTTTTCTTCTTTGACTTTCTTTTGACTTGACCATGTCGGTGTTGACTTTGACTTTGACCAGTTGACTTTTCTGTTGACTTTTTGACTTGATTGACTTTTCGGCTTCGATTTGGCTTTGTCTTTCACAGTCTTTTCCATTCCATGTTTGGTTTTGTCGTTTTGGCTTCGTTTTTCATCCTTTTCTTAGTTATCCGTTCCTGCACAATACAATTAGCAAAACAAGCGTATTTTTGGCATTTAAAGTCCGTTTTTGGTTATTTTAGCTCGTTTTTAAAGGTAAAAGGTATGTGTAATTAAGCACATACCATGGCCCATTTAACATTTCTTCGATATCGGCTCCGCCTTTGACTTTGACTTTTTCGAGGTTGACTTTTGTTGACTTTGACTTTTTGATTTGGCTTTGATTTTGATTGTTGCTTCACGCTCTTTCCGTTCTCGTGCTCGGTTTTGTCGTATTGACTTTGTTTTTGCCCTTTTCTTAGATATCTGTTACCTGCACAATATAAGTGAAAACATACAAAAACAATGTATTTTTGGTACGTTTTTGGCCATTTAAGTCCGGATTTAAAGGTCAAAGGTATGTGTATTTAAGAACATACCATGGATCATCATTTAATAATTTCTCAAGTAGAAAAAGGTCTCCCTCTGGATCAAAGTCGGCATCATCAATTCCCGGTGGAATTGAATCATTTGTAAGACAAGCTTTGATTTCTTCCAAAATGAAGTCACCTCCCTCATAAGGAGTTAGAGAGGGGAAATGAAGTATGAAATGGATAGGATCTAAAGACGAGGCGGGATAGCCACTCGTACAATATCGCGAAATATCCTGACACTTCTTGAGCATGCTCCTCACAAGAAACGTCGAAGACATCAGATTTGATTAACCGATTGTAGCATCAATTGGTCGTTAAGCCTCGAAGGATAAGGTATCAACGGTTTAGGTTTAGACTTTGGAGCAACTTCGGGCTCCGAAATCAAGTCTTGGATAACCGGAGGTTAGACGTGTGCGGTACTTCCTAAACTTATATTTTGCACCTTGTCTTTAGTCACCTCGGTTTCACGTTCCACTTCCTTCGGGAGGGGAGAAGGTGTAGGTGGAATTGTAGGTCCATCGTAAGCAACACCACTTCGGGTGGTAATAGCTTTCACATCACCCTCTCGGTTAGCAACGGTATTACTAAGAAGGATACCCGAACCCGAGGAATTTTGATTTTGCAATATTCAGTTAATATGTCATTATTGATTGTTTTGATTTCTATCTTGTTGGTTCTGCATCAATCATATATTTGGAACTCATTTCGCAATTTCGTCTTCATGTTAGTCATGTGAGTTTGCATTGCTCTTAACTTAGCATCATTAACTCTTTTCTAGTTCGTAAACACATTCAAAGGTCAAAAAAAAAAACTTGAGCTTGATAATTAGAGGCTTGATAATTGTTGTTTCCTTGATTGAAATTTTGCCCTCTTCCATGATTATTCGAAGCTTGATAATTCGGAGCTTGAAAATTCCCTTGATTTGATTTTGTCGGTTTTGATTATTTTGCACATTTGTTTGATTAAAACCGGGTGGTCCGAGATAATTATTAGACTGATAGCTAAGCAAATTACGGTCACCTTGTGGTTGGTAGGAATTACCTCCCGTATTGTAGTTACCCATAGTAGCATAAGCGGCCTCTTAAGTGTAGCCACCGACGGCTGGGCACTCGGTAAAATAATGAGGACCACTACAAGTCTCACATTTCGAATCAACAGATTTGACTGTTTGTATTTGTCTCATCATCTCTACAAAATTCTTATTCATCATTTCCAATTGTCGAACAACTTCGGGACTCTCGGTAGTAGTAGTAGAAGAGATATTTCTAGACGTCTCGTCTCGAGTTTCTGAAGTGTCCCAATGGTTGTGGTGAGTGGTCATGTTCTCGATCAATTCGTAACATTCTTCCGGTGGGAAGGGATGGGACAAACATCTACCCTTAATAGAGTTCTCCTACAACAACAGCTACCATACAAGTATTAAGGCTGCACTTTTTGAGGCGTTGTATGGTCACAAATTCCGGTCACCTATCTGTTGGGCTGAGGTGGGAGACGCTCAGCTTACTGGACCAGAAATTGTTCGGGAAACAACAGAGAAGATTATCCAAATCAATTATCGTCTAAAAGCTTCACATGATCGACAAAAGAGCTACGCTGATAAGAGACGTAAGCCATTAGAGTTTCAGGTTGGGGATAAGGTTATGTTGAAAGTATCGCCCTGGAAAAGAGTAATACGTTTCGGCAAACGGGGAAAGCTGAGCCCTCGTTATATTGGACCTTTTAAAATTCTCGCCAAGGTGGGAATGGTTGCATATCGACTAGAATTACCATAGAAATTAAGCCGTGTTCATAGTACCTTTCACGTCTCGAACCTTAAGAAGTGCTTATCCGACGAACCGCTCGCTATTCCGTTGGACGAAATCCAAATCGACGAAAAGCTCAATTTCATTGAAGAACTGGTTGAGATTATGGACCGCGAAGTTAAGCGTTTAAAGCAAAGTCGCATTCCAATCATGAAGGTCCGTTGGAATTCAAGAATAGGTCCCGAGTATACCTGGGAACGCGAAGACCAAATGCAGAAGAAGTACCCTCATCTCTTCGTTAATCCTGTATCCGCGTCTCAAGCTACGTCCTAAGCTTTGAGGACAAAGATCTTTTAACGGGGAAAGGATGTCACATCCCGTAAATTCCCGGTTAGTATTCCGACCCATTCCGGTCATCTACTTTTAAAATTTATACGTTACGTTTAAATCTGACAGTTTACCGGAGAACTAAACTGCGTAAAAACTGAGAAACATCATCGAACGCGTTCCGGCATCGGTTATAAATTAATTTAGGCTTAATATGAGATATTTTAGCTTTCATGAGTGTTTCGTGATTTTTAATCACTTTCGATATTAATTTTAGGGTTTTATCTCTTAAATTGCATTTTTCGCGTTTTTGACCAAACGAACCCCGGAAACTCAAAATCTTTTCGTGTAAACTCAAGTTATCGATAATCTTATGCCCTCAGTCCAAAATTTTCGTTCATACCCTCCCCCTTCATAAATTCGGATGCCTAAAAACCATAACTATATCACCTTGAACTCAAAAAGTAAATAAAAGGCATCTTATTTGAATTCTTACCATGCATGTACAAGATAGTGACACATGAGGGAGTCACTCTCATGCACTCTTCTCTATCTTGGCCTTCCATGTGACTTCATGCATTCATTTGACTTAATTTTAACCAACTAGAAAAGATATTGTGCATAATGTGAGCCAAGATAGCAAAAATTGAACCATAATGGTCCTTGTGCTTAGTTTCGGTCAAGCAAGGGGTGACACACACCTTTGGTGTGTGTTGGTCACTTAAGGGTACCCATGAACCTTAAAACCCTAGCCATTTGCCTATATATACCAACACTTATCTTAACTTAGGGTTCCATCTCATTTCCAAGTTACCAACAAAAACACACATCTCTCTCCCTCCCTTCTCTAGCTCACGACACCACCACCACCATCATACCCACTCCATAACTTTTGATTTCTAGCAAGATCAAAGTGTTCAAAGTTCATTCCTAGTTATATCTAAGGAGTTGTGAAGCATTAATTCCTTGATTCCAAGAAATATAAAATTAGGGTTTGCAAGATTATTTGGGGTTTTTATAGATCTATAGTCCTTGGGTATAGATATTGTGTTTTCACTACTTGTTCTTCTTGATTTGTAAGTCTTTCTTGAATCTTTGCTTGGTTTCATCTATTTTCTTTATTGATATATGTTTGTTCTTAAAGATCCATGTGTTTGTGTTATTTTTACAAAAGAAATAAGTTAATATTTTGTCATATTTTATAAAGTGTAAGTAAAAATTGTTACAACCTTATGTTTATATTTTATATCATGATCTCGGTGAGATTGAGGAATGATGGGAGTTGCAACAATAGAGATTAGGATGGATTAAGGTTTAGTTTTGTTGGTTGGTTATTGGTGAATAAAGATTTGGGCTAGATTAGGCACTAATATGCGAGTTGGGTTTATTTTTGGTCGTATTTCGGTAAAACAACCTTGCTGTCCCGAATTTGTTTTGAAGTTTTGAGCGACTTAAAAATGTTTTTATTAGGCGTAAAAGTAGTTTTTGAAGAGCTTATTTCGAATAGATAATTTTTCATATATCACACTTTAAAATCGGACTTAAAACGGCCAAGTTATGGCCAAATGAAACTCGAAACATTTTTCGGCAACATGGATGAATAGTGTGCTGTTTGAAATAGTAAAATGGGTTTTCGGGCACTTTCGGACGATTTTGGATATTTTAAATGCAAAAGAAACACATAGGAATGTTAGGTAATTAGTTAGAACAACTAGAAATGTCATGAAAGGTTATTTGAGATGTCGATCTTAATAAAAAGTAGGATTATTAAAAATGGTACGAAATGGACATTTAGGCGATTTAAACATAAGGATTAGGCGGTTTATGATTTGTTTAAGCGATTTGTAAAATATGGAAACATAAGAAAATAGGGGACGCTATTAACATTTTGAAACTAAAAACTTTCCTAAAAAGGAAAGGTTTCCATAAATAGTAACTCTTTGCAAGTGTCGAGGTTTATCAAAGATGTTATAAATCTATCTAAGTCTTTTATTACTAAAACGCGAACACACTTGGATGCTTTAAATGATGAACATAGATGCTTTACTTGTTTACCATGCCGAATGCTAAGTCATACCCATATTTTATCTAGGTCGCGGCTAGACCTCCTTATATCATCATCGTTGTTGTGGTTATCGCTTATCCTTGTTAAGGTGAGTTCATAGCCCCACGTTTTTACCGATTTACAAATGCTTTATACTTTGGGGTGAGAAACATTGTTTGCTTTTTAAATTTGGACACAAGTTCCTTACGCGAATTTTACATGTTTATGTGTTGCCTAAGTTTTCTTACAAACCTACTACTGCCCGAATTATCATGAACTGTTAATTTCTCGACCGGAGGACCGGTTGAGGAAGCGCGAGTGAGTAAATAGATATATTGGGACTAATTATCCCTATCCGCTTTGGTTCCACTTAACGAAGAACAAACGGATATATGTCATGTCGATTGTGCATTATGGTGGTCTTTGGTTTGGGACACCGGTTAAGGGCAGGAATATTATGCGACATGATGTAACATGCCCTGTTGATTATTAGCTTCAGTGTCATGAGCTTAGCTCAACAGTAAATACTTTTTATGTGATGCAGTATCTGTTATAGTAGTCGCATACGTTTTGAAATCTTGTGGTCCACTCTTGTATTAACTCAAACCTATGAATTCATCAACATTATGTTGACGTTTTAAACATGTTTTCTCAGGTGCTTAGCTTGGATTGATTCTTGATGCTATATGGAGTCTATGTGCTATGTGACTTCGCCAATTTCAAGACTTATCTATTATGTACTCGTTATCATTATCAAAATTTTGTTATGCTTCCGCTACATATAACTTAAATATTATGGGTTGTAAAACTTAAATTTATTTTCTTTTATGCAACGAGTAAACTTTTTCAAACGTCCATGATAGGGGTCGTTCTTTATTGCTTTGTGATCGGATTGTTATGACGTCACGCCCTCGGACACGTATTCCGTCCAGGCCCCGTCTGGGGGTGTGACAAGTAGGGCTTTTTAAAATAAGTTCCGGCTCAGAACAATAGTAAACGGACCTCGATACGAGATAGAGACACAAAACAAGGTTACAAAATTGTTTTCATTGCTAGATGAGGTAATATTTATTCGTTTTACGCTTGAATGAGTTTCTTGAATATCGTGCAGTGCGTGTAACTAAGTACTAATAGAAATATATGAAATATAGGTCGATTGTTGAAGCAATGCTAATAGTTAAAAAACTATTTTCTATGTAACTGTCTATGTGTTATGTGTATATAATGGATAGAATCTTTCATGAGTTTCCATATGCTATCTCAATTACCCAATTTTTTTTCCAGGTTCTTGGGGTCTAAAGAATGAATATGGGTGGGGTGCGAAACAGACATAAACCAAGGCTGTGTGAGGTTCAAAAAGACCAGAAAAAGAAACCAAAAAAGGTTTGAGGTTCGGTTCTTGAGGTGAAAAGGTGGTCACTGAGAATGAAGGTAGATGGGCTGCCAAGAAATTAGTAAATGATTCCAGGAAGAGACAAGAATCGAGATCCTCTTGGGGTCAAAAGGTTGTCACTCCCAGCCAACCTCAAGCTGAAGTTGCTAAAGATTTTGGTCAATAGGGATGAAAAGAATCATGGAAAACCCAACCAGGTTCATCTACTCCATGGGGTAAAAAAGCAGTTAATGTACCTACTTGGAATCAATGCAAAAAAGGCAGGTTCGTGGACTTCTTAGGCCAAGAAGGATGACAAAGAAGACCAATCTGCATCTCAACTGGAAGATTCTTCATGGGGTTAACCAGTTCAAAAACTGATGCACTGAGGTTCTTATTTTGGTATGTCAGACTCAATCCCGACAACTTCGAATCGTATGCTTAAGATGTGTGCTTATAAACTTGTGTCTGAAGTTTCACCAATTATATACGGATTCCCTGAATCCCAAGAAAACCAGAGCCAACCGTAGGTGTTTGACCAAAAATCATTTCTTGGAACATTTGCTGCAAATATAGATTTAATGTATCTTTTTCTTTCGTCTTTATGTATGTTGGCGAAAGATTGTACAAGGCTTTTGTTACTACTTCATAGATTAAATTACCAATGAGTTGAAGCATCATTTGCTGAAACATTTGCTACAATCAGATTATACAAGGCTTTTGTTAGTACAAGGCTTCTGTTACAAGGCTTTTCCTGAAAACACCCCTCATGACCTAATTGCTTTCTTCGTCGACATGCTTTCACTAGATAATATCACGCAATGCAAACAAACAAAACAAAGACTACGGCAACAAAAACAGAAAATCCCGCGCTTCGCAGCAAAGCGCGGGTTAAAAACCTTGTTGTCTATTATATAAGAAATAATGTCTATTTATAATAGAACATAGCTTCGAGAATAAACTAACATAAACTTTAAACCACCCAAAGCTCACATACCGGACTTGAGCCAATGACTCGTCTAACATTTTCTTCCTTTAACAGCCGGACACACCCGAATCATAAACAACTGAAACTCTTAACCGCCGAAAAAAAATCCCAAACAATGTTTTTGTTCATGGTTTCATGATCATGTTGTTTGAGTGAGACAAAGTGAAAAGACAAAAAGTGTGTGAAATTTTAATTATACTACATACTCCCTCCGTCCCATATTAAGTGTCAATTTTTGACTTTTAAAAGTCTTTTTTCTTCAACTTTGACCTTAATTATTTCTTCTTATGTTATATGATACTCAATGCAAAATATATGAATGGATAGAGTTTCGAATGTATTTTTCATTGGTATAATTTTCAGTAAGCATTATATAACATAAAGAAAAATATTTACGGTCAAAGTTTATGAAAAAAGAATTCAAAAAGTCAAAAATGGACACTTAATATGGGACGGAGGGAGTAATAAAATATAAAATGTATATAGTAAGAATAGTATAGAAACAAAATCAATAAAACCGAGATGTAGTATCGAATGTTCCCTGGTTGTAAATCCCCAACGAGGCTGTGTTGGAAAATCGATACAGTCGGAAGATTGGAGTTTGAAGGAGAGAAATGATTTGGCACTTTGAATTCGATATAAAAAATTCTGTTTTCAAAACATTAGATTATGTATCGAGAGAGTAATATGAGAAAAAGGTATTTCCTATTTTATTATCGGAAGTCCAGTTCAGCGTCACAAACTTTTTTTCACACCAGAGGTCTCTTAACAATATTTATAGTATAGAGCGAAAAAAAAATAATATGTGCATATGAATTGAATTATTTGCATCATCATTTACCAAAATTACGACTCGTTTTTTCTCAGGTTCTATTTAAAGGAGAGCTGATGCGTTCAGACACTGCCAAGCGTATTAGTTTAATGGTAGACGTCTCTCATGATTTATAATGCACCACTAATATATGAAGTTACGAAAAAGACCACGACTCAACTCTCAGGATGTACCGGATCAACGTGTAGAAAGAGTTGACTTGAGCTTAAAGTCAAACCCGAAAGAACAAGTTTAATATCGACCACCTTCTACTAACTACCACGTAAGAAAGATAGTCTGTATACGTCACACGCTAATTGAGGTTGCACAACTATGTACATACATAGAGAGATACATGAACCTCGGATAATAATTCTGTTTACTTGTAGAAATTGTTGATTTTGTAATGTAGTTTTAACTTGTTTCTTCCTTTTGTGAAACCATGAACCACATCCTAATGAGGCTAATTGCGTTACACGTTCATTTCACTTGCAACTACTACGTATGATAGCGTGGGCATATACAAAAATTCCATGATCATCATCATTATACGTTTATGACGAAAATGAAACATTACAAAGTACATTTTTCATTAACAACTTACATGACTATACGAGTAATTACAAGTACACCTAATTTATTAAAATGAAACATTATAATTATAAATATACACATTTGTTGACTGATCCACTGTCGTTTTGACAGTGGGTCAGTTGCTACAGTAACGGGCTCTAAATTGGATTGATTGGCTTAAATTCTCTATGCTTCTCTCGAGTAATGGTTAAGGATGACGTTTGTTTTTTATCCTCTAGTGTTCCCCGAGGCTTGTTTGGGGTTGCATAAAAAACGATCCAGAGTGAAAATCGGTGGATCGGCCTCTGTGAGTGGGAATTTTTCTGTTGTCCTATTATAGCAAGAGTTTGAACACTCCTTTTTTTGTAGCCTTCGGCAGTTAAAGCTTGAGAAGATGCTAGCTAACTAAAGTTTTTTGTTGTTTTTTAGTATTGTATTTGTACTTTTCTAGCTTCTAGCGCCTTGCAACTAGCCTTTTATTTATATTAATTATCTTCTGTCGTTAAAAAAAATAGAGAGTGATATGGTGAGCATATGAGTGAGGAAAAAAAACAAAAATCTATTTGTTATGTTTTATTAAAAAAATCACATTACCTCATTTTTAACTTATAAATACCTATAAACTTCCCCATTTTTATACACTTCTAATATTCTTACTCAAACAAAATATATTTCATTTCTCATTATCGAAATGGATTTCGAACCGTTTATGTTCACCGACACATAATAATAATAAGTTATTAGCCGGGATGTGAATTTTCTTACAAGAGCGGTGTCGTTTATTATGAATAGTCGACGAGCAAATCGACCAACGAGAAACCCGTAAATCGAGATTGTTATGGTGCTCATGACCGTTTATTAGCTGCCTTTATTAGTGAAAACCCGATGTACGATGAATATAAATTTCGAAAGACGTTCCGAATGGATCGCCCTCTTTTCAAATGGATAGTTGAGGAGGTAACTAGTTATTCTTCATTCTTTCGTGATAATATTGACTGTACCGGAAGAGAAGGCATTTCCTCGTTGCTAAAGTGCACCTCTGCAATTCAGCAATTGACATACGACATTGTTCCTGAATTTCTAGATAAATAGCTACAAATGAGTGATAGAACTTTTCGCCTAGCTCTTGATCATTTTTGTACTTCTGTTATGGAAATTTTTAGGCGGTTTAGCTTAAAAGTAAATATTAAAAGTAAACGCGTATCGGACTAAAATAAATAGTGATCATTAATATTGTCGTACAATTACAAGGAAAATGAGAAATGTTACACAAAGTGCAATATGTTAGACGTGATCATGGTTCAAATCCGTTCATTTTGTTAGAAGTTGTTGCGTCACAAGATTTATGGATATGGCATGCTTTCTTTGGTGTTTCTGGGTCGAACAACGACATCAACGTTTTGCATCAATCACCTTTGTTTAACGATCTCAAAACGGGAAAAGCACCAGAGATTACGTTTGTGGCAAACGGCGTAACTTACCCATGGGGATACTATTTAGTTGATGGGATATATCCGGAATTGCTGACATTCGCTAAGACGATTCCAAAACCATCTGATGATGACCATAAACGAATTTTATATAAGCAAAAGCAGGAAGCGGCAAGGAAAGATGTGGAACGAGCGTTTGGTGTTCTGAAGAAGAAATGGGCTATACTAGCCAATCTCGCACGACCGATGAAAAAGGAAAGAATAATGAATATGATGTATACATGCATCATATTACATAATATGATTCGTAAAGATAAAGGAAAAGCGATATCTCTCGATTGGTACCCGGAGGAAGCACATCAACCGGAAGACCCCGAACGATCCGATGAACAACGTCGAGTAATTATGAGACACATCAGGTCGGCACAAGCGCATCAAAACATTCGTGCCGATTTGGTTGAACACTTGTCTCGTAATGCTTAGTTTCAATTTTAATTATAATATTCGAAGTCTATGTATTGTCTTTAATTATGAATAAAAGTCTTCAATTTATGAATAAAAGTTTTTTGTTTCGTACGGTTTACGTTTTTAATGTAAAATTAAATAAAAAAATAGGTTTGAAAGGTGAGTCAAGCTGACCAAAACACTTGACAGGTGAGATGGGGTGAGATGAGAAAGAAAGCTGATGTGAAAAGGTGAGCCAAGGTGACCATTACCTCTAGCCTAATATATGGCTTGGCTGGTTTGGACAGCAGCAAAATAATATCCTCACACCATCAATCATTTGTCTTTTTTATTTTTTTTTATTTTTTTAATGTCCTTTTCTTCATCTCTCTTCACTGCTACTTTTCTTCACTGCCACTACCAACTATTAGAGGATATATGTCAGTGTTAGTCAAAGTAATTAATGTTAGTTAAAGTTGTTAGTCAAAGTAATTAATGTCAGTCAAAGTTGTTAGTCAAAGTTATTTATGTAATAGGCCCAAGCCCGGTTTGTGGGTTTAGGGTATTAGGGTTTTCACTATTATAAATAATGGTCATTAATAAAATTATACCTACGGGGATTAATCATTCTTACATGGTATCAGAGCAGGTCTGATCCTCAGACCGAGGTGACTATGTTGAGCCGCCTCCATTAAACCATCCCGTTAAACCACTCACCTCCCTCTCGTCAAGCTCGGTTTGTGGGCTTGTGGTCCACTAGGGCTTCTCTCTTGTAATCTCTATATATTGTGATGAATAATACAAATCATCCGACGAGGTTTACATTGTTTAACATAAATAACTTTGACTAACAACTTTAACTAACATAATTACTTTGACTAACATTTATCTCTAATACCAACATCATTTTTACCTTTTTCATTATTACACATAACCAACAAATTACTAGTTGGTTTTTTTTATCTTTGTTGGGTTGACCACCTCTCGCCGGAAACAGCTACACCTACCTTTGGCCGCCACCATCACCATCTCAACTTGTGGTGGAGGCGTCTGCGGTGGTGGCCAGACGGATGACAACAACCACCCACCACAACAGCCACCACAAAAAAGTAATTCTTTTAGTTAATCAAAAAAGCTTAAGTGAAAAAAATGATAAATTATGGTTAGATCAGAACTATTGTGAGTTTGTGAAAAGAGCACATATAGTTGTGAGTTTGTTTTCGTCCACCAAAATTTGGTGGCGGTTTGGCAGCGGTGGTGGTTTAGCGGTACAACATATGGTGATGGCCTGATGGTATCGTTGAAAGATGAGAAAGATGTGTAACTTTAATGCTCTGTTCTCGAATTATTAAACAAATGAAAAGAAAGGAAAAGAAAAGATAGTGAAAAAAAATTTACTATGCATCTTGTGTTCTCGAGTTTGAAATTAGTAGGAAATAAAGAAAGAAAAGAAACATAAAATTTTACTTTTATGCCCTTTAAACAAAACATCTGCTACTAATCTAATTTTTTTTAATAAGTCATTTGTGGTTAATATACCTTTTTATTTAAAATATTCTTTAATCAAACTAACAAGTAAAAATGCGCATAAAAAATATGCTGGTCCATGTCGTGAATATAATTGGCCCATGTGCAAACCCAAGAAAGCCCAAGAAATCACTAGCCCTAATAATCGCTAAATAAAAAAAATGATGCGTCATTTTGCAGTAGGACTTTTATTAGTTTCTTATTTTGAAAAAATGAAGATTACACAGTGGTTGAAGACTCTCTGTGGTGGAAGAAATGCGGGTAAATTTGTCAATATAAACACTTTCCTTCTCAATCCGCTCAAATTGGGAGGAAAGATTTATAACAAAAAACCTTCAAATTTTCCTTCCTTTTCCTTCTTTTTCTTTTTCTTTCTTATTAAAATAAAACTCAAGAACACAAATATGTTTTTGTTTCTCTTCCTTTTCTTTCTTTTCTTCTGAAAATGAAACTCGAGAACTCAGCGTAAGTGATGGTTGAATCTTAAATGGTGAAAGTGTGTTTGGAAGAGGAGAGAGTTATGTAAAAGAGAAAAGAAAGATAGAGTAATAATGTGTAAAAGAGAAAAAGAAAAGTGTGTCTTTGTGTCAGAAGTAGTATGGGAAGTCTCGATTCAATAAATGGTGAAATAGTGGTGTGGAAACCACATATTCCTAATATATTTCGATAACTTCGTTGACTACCACTTTGGTTTAAGAAAAAAACACTTCAATCAGAAAATAGTAATTTTTTTTTACTAACGGATGAAATGAATCATTTAACTATACATGTAGATAATTTTTTATCCTTTTCATTTTAGAGATAATTGCTTAAAATGTATTGTACTTGACACTTTTTGTTATTGTGTATTGAATTTTTTTTTATTGAGTGTAATGAACTTTTAAACTTCAACCTTTTTGTGTATTTTGTCACTCATCTGGTGATGTAAAATGACCATTTTACCTTTCGAATTTGGAAAAAAGTAAGGGTAAAATAGTCAGAAATACACACAAAGGTCGAAGTTTGAAAATTCATTACACACAATAAAAAAATTCAATACACACAATACCAAAAAATGGCAAGTATAATACGTTTTCAAGCAATTAACCCTTTATTTTAACATATCATATGTATAATACTATCAAATAACAAAATGGGCAATTGTGTGATCATAAATTCATTACACTTGAGTTCGTTAATAACAATTAGGGCAAAATTGTGAAAGATGAGAATCGTCAGATGCAGCCATGGCAGAATGGTTACAATGTGTGTTTTTAGTGTGAGAAATGATTTTGGGAGATGATTTTCGTTGTGTATTTGTGATTTTCGTAAACTAGTAAAAGGCGTTGGTGTGTTGTTTTTAAAACAATTGGATATTTTGTCAATTTCAGTCCTTCTAGTTTTGTTGTAGTTTTTGAGTGTTATATAACAGAAAAGCAACTGTATTTGTTCAGGTCAGTGACGACTAATTTCGTCATTTAAGCATATAATCTTTATGACGAACAAGTCTTGTCACTAACAGCAATATAGTGACAATAGATGCATTCGTCACTAGATTGACTATAGCCTATAGGGTTATTTTAGTGACGAAAATAAATGTCGTCATTAATTTTTCGTCACTATAAACATTTTTTTTAGTGAAAATATTGAGTTAGATATTCTGTTAGCGGTTAGTTATTAAGACTCCTCAAAAGTGATGCAAATACCCCTCCTAAATTTATTTTATTTATTTTTTATTTTTTTATTTTTATAATTTTGTTTGTATTGTAAAACTGTGAAATAAAAAAAACATAACTGAAAATATAAGGTTTGATAGGTTAAAAGTAGTAAAACATAAAAAATACGGAGCATGAAATGTCTTATCTTGTTAATAAATTGGGTAAAACTGCCAGAAAAAAATACTAAACAAAATTTATAAAGTTTAATAAATAAAAAAGTGTAAAATGTGAAAAATACGGAACGAAAAAGTATAAAAAACTATCTTGTCCCGTCAACACATCGGGAATGAAGAAAGAAGAGAAACTTGATGATTTTGAGGAAAAAGAGGGAAAATATAAAGTTTAGGGGAGGATTAGGAATTAGGTAGGATTTTGAGGAGAGGCTGGGAGGATGCATGATTGTGAGGGAAGGATTGGGGAGGGATTGTTAGGGATTTTGGAGGATTGTTTTTATTGTTTTAGGATTAATTATTATTTTTTAAAAGTCCTTCTTGTGTTGTTGTTTGATTTTACTTCTTACTAAGTTTATGTTTTAATACTGCTAGTAGTTTGAAGTTTAGTCTGATCAATGGGACTTCAAGGAAAAAAGAAGAGAAAAAAGATAATTTAGAGAAAAGAAAAGATAAAAAAAATTATTGCTAAGTGTTGTTTTACTTGTTGCTCTTAAATCTTGTACAAAGTTTTAATTTTAATTTTTATAAGACTACTCAGTTGAAGTTTATTAATGCTTGCTTTGTGCTAGTGAAAGTTACTCCTGCTAGTATATAGTAGTTGAGTTATAATATTAAAGACATGCTTGTGAAGGTTAATACTTTTGCTGAAGAGTAAGATAATAAAATGAAGAGATGAAATTGAAGGAGTCTACTATATGCTCAGTGGAAAAATATTTCTAAGTAGTTAATAGAGTGCTAGTATTTAAGTTTTTAGTTCATGTAGTTATTAAGTTTATTAAGTTTAAGTACTGCTATAGTTAGTAGTTGTAGGTTAGTATTGTTTGGTTAGTACATGCTTACTTGATAGGTAATTACTTATTTATAGAAAAAAAGATTTTATATACTCTTAGAGGGAAAGGATTGGTGTGATTAAGCCATGTGGACTCCTTGGTGTTATTTGGTATTTTAAATAAGGAGGTGGTCCTTCCCTAAAGGTCCATTTAAGTGATTATACGTATAATCATATCTTTTTTATCTGATATCTTTGGTCCGTTTGCTTTTATTCATGGGGCTTATGTTCTTCAAGGTCTTTGTTAACCCTAAATACTTTGAGGGTGTATTGTTTTTATTGTTATCATTTTAATATTGGAGCTTATTTGTTGATGTATTTGTGTTTGTTTAATTGTATATTATGTTTCATTGATATTTCTTTTATATTAAGGATGTAGAGTCCGAAAAATCTTTATACAATTCAAACAAAGCTTTTGCTATAGTTGTGTTAGATTTATCTAATATAACTAATCCTTAAACAAGCTTAAGGAATTCGATCTATTGAAGTGGGATCAACATATTCCGTTAAGGCAACGCACAAGTAAGGTAGTATGAAGACTATTACAAGGCCCGTAAGTGTAAATTAAATGCATTTGAAATATATTAGGAGTAGATCAACCATATAAGGGGCAAGGTAGTATGAAGACTGTTACCTGATGGTATCCTTTCTACATAATCATGTTTTCCTAGACATATCAACAGCGATATAGACAAAAGTTGGTTTTCTAAGACCTAACATGCATATTCATCATAAGAAGCAACACTACTAAGATCGACATCCTAGGTTTCATACAATCATAAATAAACACAATAGAAGGTTTAGCCAAGCATGTTAAAGCAAGAATAATAATGAATCAAACAACACATAGACATATTGAATGATTAAGATAATCTTACTTGATTAAAACCCGAATTGAAGGAAGTATAATAGGGTTTTGAGGCCCTAAAATCGTCCCTAACAGCTGCTAAATGAACTCGGGTTTGCCCCTTTCTTTTACTCTAAAGTTACACACTTAAAACCCTAAAAACAAATTTGTATATATAGGAAAATCGCTGTGACGACGTCGCGTGTTAATCGTGATGCCGTCATGAATAGAATATTCTAGATATGGGTTGGGTCGTACAATCTGACGCAGTCTAGAGATCTTGTAACGCCGTCTTGAGATGGGTTGTGACGGCGTCACGTGTAATCTGTGACGTCGTCTCCAGCTTCTGAGTAGAAATTCTTGAGAGATGCTGGTGTAGGTTCGTAGTCTTGTTTGTTTCTTCTCCAAATGAGCCCAAGTCACATGTATTTCCCCCAAATGCCTTACAAATGCTAAATACCTGAAAATGAACGATTAAGTACCTATTTTGGGCATAAAATGAATGATTTAGGGGGTTAAACGACCCCAAAAAATAGTACTATAAATTGGACACCTCATCAAATACCCCTACACTTAAGATTTGCTTGTCCTCAAGCAAATAGGCTTTTCTACCTAGACAAAAGCAATATAAGGGTCATTTTTCCTACTCTTTAAAAGTATTTTACAACACAACCTTCTAGACCTCGTACTTAAAAGCACGAAAAGTAAATACCAGCACCTCACATAAGTGTTTGGGATTCTCTTTTTCACTCGGTTGTATAATAAATTATAACATAATGGGGGAAACGGAAAATCAACACTCATTACTTGTCATAGCATATAAATTAGCATAGGCTTGGTAAAGATCAAACCTCCACCGCTAGCGCAGCATTATTCTTATTCTTATTAAGAGGTCTTTTAAAGGTTGTGGGGTTATAGCAGGTCTGGTAATTCCCTACACCCCATCCCTATTAACCTGTTCTTTGTTTTTCATTCACATGTAAGATAACATATAATGGAAACGGAAACGGATAGGATACATTTGGGTGGCTTCGGGTAAATTTAGAGTGGAAGGGTTAACTAATTATTTACACGAATACACGCTGGTTTGGTTGCTAAACCAAGACTCGGAAAAAGATATAAAAACTCTACACAACTCTACATCAATCTCTTTCTTTTTCTTTTCTATTTTTTTTAATAACATAATACATCACAACATGGGGTTTATAACACGTTACCCCTACACTTGAGCTATTACGCTCGATATTGACCAATCTAACTAATGACCGATTTGAGGTGGATCAAAATACATGGAGATCATGTCTAACAAACATTATAAGGGGTATTGACTTAACTTTTCTTGCTTATTCTATGCCGCGAAATAAATACTACCACGAATTCCCAATCGTCACAAAAAACAGTATTTACACGGATAAGGACCTTAACAACCCGTGTGTGTACATAATAATTAACTATGGTTACAACAAAATATTGACTTAAAGCGTAGGACATACAAGGTAGGCTAGGCGATTTGGGGTGTGACGATGATGTATAGGTGAGAAACAATGTTCTTCATTAATTATTCCGGCTTACTAGAAAATTATATGAGAACCATGAAAAAAGATAGGCTCGGTTGATGTTGTACAAGGGGTATTATCCTACACTAAAGGTTTTTTGAGTGCATGGAAGGCGTGGGGGATAGTTATATGTCGGATGTGACATCGTATAAACAATTTCAAGTTAAAACATGGGTTAATCCTAATGCCTCTATCAAGCAAATCCTAACACTTACTATGTGGTCTCGGGATGCATCGCAAAAACAAGTTCTAGAATTTAATATACTACCGGTACACTCTCATAATCCTAAAGTAACCAATACCAATGTTCCAAAAAAGGTGACAAAACCACGCATACACATCCGTAATGAAGGAATAGACACACATGATTGCTCACTCCTTAACTCGAACAAGCTAAAGGTATAACATCTAAGGGCGAACATCACATTTTGGGGGTGGAATTTGAGGGTTTTTGTGCTAGTAATATAAATTCCTATCCATGAGACGCTCTTAATACTTGGTTTTCATCGGTATGTGTCATAATTTTTTTTTTAATTTGGGTCAAAATCACCTCTTATGCTATGTTTCGATATATTACCCATCATTTTAAGGACAACGCAAATGGCAAATGAAATAATAGTTTCTAAGGCTTATTTTCCCTCTACACTTAAGTTGAATATTTTCGCCAATGTTCTATAGAAGTACCCGTAAAAAAAATAAAGGGAAAAGAAAACAAGTAAAAGAAACTAGTACTCCCCTGGTTTGCTCAATAATGGAGAAGAAACATGCGATAACTGGTTAAATCGTCATCCAAGAATCATCCAATGAAACTTCCTAAGAATTTCCAAGCTTCTTCTCATCAAATATAACCTGTAATCAAAGACAAAGACAACTATACCAAGCATAAAATGTGCGATATACAAATATACAATATGAATTTAGGGTTTGACTTGATAAAGAAGTGAAGATAGGATGAGAGAATTGTCAAACTTATTGGTTTTGCAGGTTTATAACAGAAGATTACATTATTAATGTTATGCAAGTTTTATTTTCAAAAATAATTAAAAATTTTAAGTTTTCTGGACCTAGGCCTTTGACGCCGTCAAGAAAATCCTGACCCCGTCACAGGTGTCGTGGTGACGGCGTTGCGTGTAAATCGTGACGCCGTCTCCACGTTATGTGAAAACAAAATTTTTGTTTTTGATGAAAAATTTCCTGCACTTGATTCCATAAGTTAATTTCTGTACAAGTGGCTGCCTAAAACCTGAGAGTTGACACTTCAATCATATGACTCGAAACTGACACGAATTAATCTGAACAAATTATTTAACATGCTTGAACTTAGTTCAAAAATCGGATAGATACCCCTACACTTATTATTTGCAAAATACCTTTGATTGAAATTAAGACGAGGTTAAAAAAAATACAAAGCATGATTACAAGATAGAGTTCAAACATGATAGAATAAAATGAAAAGAATAAAACATATGACACTCCTAATTACGGGAAAAGTAAATATTGGGTTGCCTCCCAAGAAGCGCTTTTCTTTATTTTACGAGTCTTGTAGCTAGACTCGAAGTCACACGTCCTTACGTGACTTCTCCTTTGTGTCTCTTGGCCTCTCTTTCCAATTTCATTAGGTGTCGAATTTCTTTGCTTATACTTTCGTCTTCCCTGTACTCGGGTCCTAAGGTCAGACTATCCGAGTAATAGGTTTTCCCATGGTCATCGTTACTCTCAAGGACAGAGGGTGGTATAGAATCGGTATTTATGTCCTTAAAGTCTATATGGTTAGACGCTTCCATCTTATGAGGCATTATAAATGTGATTTTCGCGTCATCTTTTTCAAAAGTAACCGTTCTCTTTTTCTGATCATAAACGAGACCAGTATTCCTTGCAAATGGTTTTCCAAAGACTACTTCTCCGAGGTGGTGATCTATAATACTAGTTGTGTCCTCCAAAATCATGAAATTACATTCGTATGTGAAATTTCCTATGAAAACTTTTAAACCATTGACTCTTTCTACAAAGTTGTTGTTCTTACTAGGGTTGGATGGTTTATGTCTCGACTTTAGTCCTTTATTCATGATCTTATTGTAATGTTGCTTAGACATAACATTAATTGGTGATTCTAAATCAATGTACGCTTGTCTTTTAAGGAAGTGACCCATCTTGCAAATGATCTTAATGTTGTTTAAATTTCCAGTTCTTATCTTTTCCTTTACCCATGATGGTTTGGGGTATTTCAAAAGCCAATCGTGATATTCTAATTCTTCCAAGGTAGGGAAGGTATCAAAGTATTCAATTTCATTTGACCCGTCAAATGAGTCAACGATCCTACTATCCCCGAGCCATGACTTAATTTCTTTCTTTTTCTTAGGGTCAAGAAACTCCCTATTATAGGTAGAACAAGATGGATTCGCACTCTCCATGATGAAGAATGGAATAGTCTATGAAAATTACGAACAAACACACAAAGAAAAGATAGACTACGAGAAAGCTAATATGCGGAAATTAAATCTTACTTAAAAGGATTCAAGCAAGTAGAATTAAGCTAAACAATGATCAGAACCTAACTATTCCCCACGCAGCGGTGCCAAAACCTTGTTGCGGTTGTCGTAGGGGACTTCTAAAAGAAGTTTACAACTCCCTAGACAGTGTACCTAACCGTTGTAGTGTAGTATAGGCAAGACTCAGGGGTTGTTATCGTTCTCTAGGGGAATAGGTTGGGAAGGCTTGATCACGGTCTAATAGAATTCTAAGGGTCGAGGGAAGATTCTTTTTGTGTTTTTATGTTTATAGGAAAGCAGGTAAATCATATATTTGAGAGGTTTGGTTGGTTTTAGCTATTAAACTAAATATAAACTACGCTACTTTGCCGCTTTAATAGCTTCGTTTCGCGAAGGAGGGTTACATTGTAGAACTTTCATCATCTTCTTCATCGAGTATCATCTTTATTCATTCCATATAACGCTTTCAAATAATTCTTCATCAGTCAACAACTGTGCAACTACATTTTCTTCTGGGTGAGTCAGAACATCTTCGACATCCATTGCATTGCGATAACCCAACTCTTTGATCAAATTCTGGACATCCATTGCATTACTATAAATTAATAAAATATTAATTAATATATAAATTAATAATTATTAATTTATCGATTAATTAATAACTCTTTTAATTAATAAATTTTGGTGGTCCCAAGTGTATTATTTTATAGAGTTTCTACTGTACTTAAAAGGATTCAAGCAAGTAGAATTAAGCTAAACAATGATCAGAACCTAACTATTCCCCACGCAGCGGCGCCAAAAACTTATTGCGGTCGTCGTAAGGGACTTCTAAAAGAAATTTTACAACTCCCTAGGCAGTGTACCTAACCGTTGTAGTGTAGTATAGGCAAGACTCGGGGTTTGTTATCGTTCTCTAGGGGAATAGGTTGGGAAGGCTTGATCACGGTCTAACAGAATTCTAAGGGTCGAGGGAAGATTCTTTTTGTGTTTTTATGTTTATAGGAAAGCAGGTAAATCATAATATTGTGAGAGGTTTGGTTGGTTTTAGCTATTAGACTAAATATAAACTACGCTACTGGTGATAACAATATAATAAAAGATTGTGTTTATTTAATCATATATTACTTTCTAGATTGCTTCTCCTAGTATTGTTGCTTTGTCACACTTGTGATGATTTATGTAATTATTTCCTAAGTCATGAACGAATTACACGAACCCGCCGTCTATTTAATATTCCGTTAAGGAAACACACAAGTAAGGTAGTATGAAGACTATTGCAAGGCCCCAAAGAGTATATTAAATGCATTTGAAATATATTAAGAGTGGATCAACCATATAAGGGGCAAGGTAGTATGAAGACTGTTACCTGATGGTATCCTTTCTACACAATCATGTTTTTTAGACATATCAACAGCGATACAGACAAAAGCTAGTTTTTTAAGACCTAACATGCATATTCATCACAAGAAGCTACACCACTAAAATCTACATTCTAGGTTTCATACAATCATAAATAAACACAATAGAAGGTTTAGCCAAGCATGTTAAAGGTAAAGCAAGAATAATAATGAATCAAACAACACATAGACATATTGAATGATTAAGATAATCTTACTTGATTAAAACATGAATTAAAGGAAGTACAATAGGGTTTTGAGGCCCTAAAATCGTCCCTAATAGCTGCTAAACGAACTAGGGTTCGCCCCTTTCTTTTACTCTAAAGTTACACACTTAAAACCCTAAAAACGGATTTGTATATATAGGAAAATTGCTGTGACGGTGTCACGTGTTAATCGTGACGCCGTCACGAATAGAATATTCTAGATAATGGGCTGGGTCGTACAATCTGACGCCGTCTGGAGATCTTGTGATGCAGTCTTGAGATGGGTTGTGACGGCGTCACGTGTAATCTGTGAGGCCGTCTCTAGCTTCTGAGTAGAAATTCTTAAGAGATGCTGGTGTAGGTTCGTAGTCCTGTCTGTTTCTTTTCAAAATGAGCCCAAGTCACGTGTATTTCCTCCAAATGCACTTCCAAATGCTAAATACCTAAAAAGGAATGATTAAGTACCTATTTTGGGCATAAATGCATGATTTAGGGGGTTAAACGACCCTGAAAAAGTGTATAAAATGACACCTCATCAAATACCCCTACACTTGGGATTTGCTTGTCTTCAAGCAAATAGGCTTTTCTACCTAGACAATAGCAATATAAGTGTCATTTTTCATACTCTTTAAAAGTATTTTACAGCACAACCTTCTAGACCACGTAATTAAAAGCACAGAAAGTAAATACCAGCACCTCACATAAGTGTTTGGGATTCACTCTTTCACTCGGTTGTATAATAATTTATAACATAATGGGGGAAACGGAAAATCAACACTCATTACCTGTCATAGCATATAAATTACCATAGGCTTGGTAAAGGATCAAACCTCCATCGCTTGGCGCAAGCATTATTCATTTCTATCTAAGAGGTCTTTTTAAAGGGTTGTGAGGTGTAGGTGTAAGATAACATATAATGGAAACAGAAATGGATGGAATACATTTGGGTGGCTTCGGGTGAATTTGGAGTGGAAGGGTTAGCTAATTATTTACACGAATACACGCTGGTTTGGTTGCAAAGCCAAGACTCGGACGAAGATATACAAACTCTACACAACTCTACATCAATCTCTTTCTTTTTCTTTTCTATTTTTTTCGAATAACATAATACATCACAACATGGGGTTTGTAACACGTACCCCTACACTTGAGCTTTTACACGCTCGATATTTACAATCTAACTAATGACCCGATTTGAGGTGGATCAAAATAACATGGAGATCATCTAACAAACATATGGGGGTATTAACTTAACTTTTCTTCCCCATTCTTCCGCTAAATAAATACTGCCATGAATCCCAATCGTCCCAAAACAGTATTTACAGGATAAGGACTTAGCAACCGTGTACTTAATAATCAACTTGGGTTAAACATAATAATGTACTAAAAGATAGTACATACAAGGTAGGCTAAGTCGATTTTGGTGTAACGATTAGTGTAAGGGTGAACAATGTTCTTCATTAATAGTCCGGCTTAACCAGAAAATTATGAGAACTGTGAAAAAGGATAGGCTCGGAGGGTTGTATAAGGGGTATCCTGCACTAAAGGTGAGTGCATGGCAAGGGTGCGGGATAGTTATATGATCGGTGTGACCATCATAACAATTACAGGTTTAAAACATGGGTTAATCCTAATGCCTCTTATCAAGCAAATTCTAACACTTACTATGCGGTCTCGGGATGCATCACAAAAACAAGTTCTAGAATTTAATATACTACCGGTACACTCTCATAATCCTAAAGTAACCAGTACTAATGTTCCAGAAAAGGCGACAAAACCACGCATACACATCCGTAACGACGGAATAGACACACATGATTGCTCACTCCTTAACTCGAACAATCTAAAGGTATAACATCAAAGGGCGAACCTCACATTTTGGGGGTGGAATTAAGGGTTTTTGTGCTAGTAATATAAATTCCTATCCATGAGACGCTCTTAATACTTGGTTTTCATCGGTATGTGTCATAAACAATTTTAAATTTGGGTCAAAATCACCTCTTATGCTATGTTTCGATATATTACCCATCATTTTAAGGACAAAGCAAATGGCAAATGAAAGAATAGTTTTTAAGGCTTATTTTCCCCCTTACACTTAACTTGAACATTGTCCCCAATGTTCTATAGAAGTACTCGTAAAAACGAATAAAAGGAAAAAAAACAAGTAAAAGAAACTAGTACTCCCTGGTTTGCTCAATAATGGATAAGAAACATGCGATAACTGGTTCCAAGAATCATCCAATGAAACTTCCTAAGAATTTCCAAGCTTCTTCTCATCAAATATAATTTGTAATCAAAGACAAAGACAACTATACCAAGCATAAAATATGCGATATACAAATATACAATATGAATTTAGGGTTTGACACGATAAAGAAGTGAAGATAGGATGAGAGAATTGTCAAACTTATTAGTTTTGCAGGTTTATAACAGAAGATTACATTTCAATTGTTATGCAAGTTTTATTTTCAAAAATAATAAAAAACTTTAAGTTTTCTGGACCTGGGCGTTTGACGCCGTCAGGAAATCCTAACCCCGTCACAGGTGTCGTGGTGACGGCGTCGCGTGTAAATCGTGACGCCGTCTCCACGTTCTGTGAAAACAAAATTTTTGTTTTTGATGAAAAATATCATGCACTTGATTCCATAAGTTAATTCCTGTACACGTGGCTGCATAAAACCTGAGATTTGACAATTCAATCATATGACTCGAAACTGACGCAAATTAATCTGAACAAATTATTTAACATGCTTGAACTTGGTTCAAAAACCGGATAGATTCCCCTACACTTATTATTTACAAAATATCTTTGATTGAAATTAAGACGAGGTTAAAAACAATACAAAGCATGATTACAAGATAGAGTTTGAACATGATAGAATAAAAAAAACACATGACACTCCTGATTGCGGGAAAAGTAAATATTGGGTTGCCTCCCAAGAAGCGCTTTTCTTTATTTTACGAGTCTTGTAGCTAGACTAAAAGTCACACGTCCTTACATGCTTCTCCTTTGTGTCTCTTGGCCTCTCTTTTCAATTTCATTAGGTGTCGAATTTCTTTGCTTATAGTTTCGTCTTCCTTGTACTCGGGTCCTAAGGTCAGACTATCTGAGTAATAGGTTTTCCCACGATCATCGTTGCTCTCAAGGACAGACGGTGGTATAGAATCAGTATTTATTTCCTTAAAGTCTATATGGTTAGACGCTTCCATCTTATGAGGCATTATAAATGTTATTTTCTCGTCATCTTTTTCAAAAGTAATTGTTCCCTTTTTCTGATCATAAATTAGACCATCCTTGCAAATGGTTTTCCAAAGACTACTTCTCCTAGGTGGTGAAATATAGTTCTAAACCTTTTAACTTATCCCGGAAACCTACAATGTGTGGATCTAATATCTAGCCAGTACACTCGACACAAATTACATTAAAGAAAGACGTCCAGCGCAAGTCAACAGGAAATTGTGATCTGTTAAACCACAGAGCCTTACGCTCCTTCAAACAAATTCGATTAGTAGCTGAAAAAACCGTGTCTGATATAATACAGTTTACGACAAAAGTCAATCGCTTTGACGACCCCGTACAAACAATACAAAGGGAAAAGACAACAAGTAAAAGTCTCTACCTAGTACTCTCACTGTCCCTTAGTTTTGCTCAATAATAGAGAAAAACATGCGATAAACCCCTGATCACTAAATCGTTATATCCAAGAATCGATCTAATTGAAACATATCCTAGAGTAAGATCTTCCACGCATCTATTTATCAGATATTAACCTGTTAAAAATAAAAAATCCAAACTACAACTATACCAAGCATAAAAGCGGCGATATTCAAATTATACAATATAAATAGGGTTTCCTCGATAAAGCAGTAAAGATAGGATGACAGAATTGTTAAACTCATTGGTTTTGCAGGTTTATAACAGAAGAGTACATATTTTAAATGTATGCACTTTTATTTTCAAAAATAATTAAAAACTTTAGCGTTTTCTCAGGATCTGGTAGCTTTGCGCCGCAAGTAAAATCTTCACCTCCGTCAACAGGTGTCGTTGGTAAACGGCGTCGCGTGTAAATCGTGACGCCGTCTCCACGTTCTGTAAAAACGAAATTTTTGTTTTTGAGAAAAATTTCCTGCACTTGATTTTCATAATAGTATTAATTCTTGTATAAATAGCTGTCATAAACACTGAGATTTGAAAAAAAAAACAATTCTAGATCATATGAACCTCGAAACTGACCCACGAATTAATCTAAACAAAACTATTTAGACATGTTTGAACTTGTTTAAAAAACCCGGATAGATTCCCCTAACACTTATATTTGCAAATACCTTTGTTGAAAGTTAAGACGAAGGTTAAAAACAATAAAAGCATGATTACAAAATATAGTTCGCACAAATGTATAGACGGACGCTAGCACGCATGACGCAGCATCAATTCTAAAACACAGATGCACATCGGTGTGCAATACTAATTGCGATAGATAGACACACACAGGGTTATGTAGTACACACAAGGACACTCTATGCTGGGGATAGTATATCCGAGGCCCATCTAGACAAGATCTGCGTCTACATCTCTTCTCTTTCTCACACGCGAACTAATCAGTCGACACAGAGACACTTTGTATTTAGCAAGGTATCTATGCACAGGTACACAGTTGATGATTTATATGACGTGAGGCGAGGGAGCTATCTACTCGAGTAGCGGGACCATTTCAGTGGGATCTATAGAGAGGTAGTCTGGGGGTAGCTGGAAGGGTATACTCGCGTCGGCAGTGCATCACAGCATTCTTCATGTCCAGATATCTTAATGCGTACTTGATCTGCACACGACACGACTCTCGAGGAAAATTAAATATTGGGTTGCCTCCCAAGAAGCGCTTTTCTTTATTTTACGAGTCTTGTAGCTAGACTCGAAGTTACACATTTTTACGTGACTTCTCCTTCATCTTCCATTCCTGTTAGGTATTCGGGTCCAAGCTCTAGGCATTCTTTGTAAGATCTTAATATCTTGCTCATTACGTACTCTACCCCTCTTCTCTTGTCTTCCTCATTCCTAAGGTAGACTAATTTTGTGTACTTTTTCTCAAGGCTCGACAATGAGTTGTATTGTTCTATCTTATGGGGAATCTTATAGGTAACTTTTTCGTTTCCATTGGTGAACCTAACTACTCCTTCTTGTGGGTCGTGAGTCATGTTAGATATTTCCACAAAAGGTTTCCCTAGCACTACTTGCGACAACCTAGGGTCTATAATTAATGTCCTCAATAATCATGAAGTCCACGATATAAGTGAAGTTTCCTACGAAGACATGCATTCCTTTAATCCTTCCTGTGAAATTGTTAACTCCTTTATTCGCATCTTCCCTAGGGTTGAGTTTTCTCCTCATGATCCAGTTATACATCATTCGGGTCATGATATTTAAAGGGGAGTTAAGGTCAATGTAGGCTTTTTTCTACATGCACGTGCCCAATGTTGCATGGTATCTTGAGGTTTGATGGGTATCCTTCCATAATGATGGGGTTTCATAGAAATATTGAGGGGATTGGGCCACACATAAGGTACTTATGGTAGGTTAGCTCATCTCTAGTTGGAAATGTGTCAAAGTATTCTACCGCCGAGCCTTCCGTTGTTGCCCCTTCACCTTCATTGGGACCCTCATTTGGAGGTTCATCATCATCTCGTATGATCTCGATGAACATTACTTCTCCATCATCCTTATTAGAGCAGACAAATTTCATATTGGAGGATTTAGGAACCAATCCGAGCGATTCAAGCATTGAATTTAGATTTCATAGCTATTCTGTGGCGATGGAAGCTAACGAATCAGGTTATGGGTGTGGGTTAGAGCTGGTGTTTCCTAGGTTGCCTTCTCCTTCCTGTCCTTCGTCAGGTCTATTAACTTGGGATCCTTCGGGCTGCTTGGGATGGATTGTGATGACGTTGATTTAGCCATGGACATGGTTTAAGCATTGCGGGTCTTGAGTTGGGTAAGAATGAGCAGACAAAACTAGGGTAGTACTCAGTTTTGGGTTCTTAACTATGTCTCTTGGTAATGTTCCTGCTATTTGATCGGTGATGGCCTTCAACACTGTGTCTATTTTGTTGGTCATCTCACCTTGTTGTCATTTGAAATCGGATTCGAACTTAGACAACCTGGCTTCTTGAGATGCCATGAAGTTAGATACCAATCCTTCTATACTTGATTGATT
>BQNB010022955.1:22500-28053 GCA_026074375.1 Tanacetum coccineum | reverse complement strand
TGCTTGTATGATTTTCTACACACCCAGCTAGCACATGAGAAGACCAAGACTTCCAAGAGACTTGTTATAAAAGGGAAGAAACCAAGCAGCACCATGTTACACCTTTTTTTTACCCTGTTTTAGTTTAAATGTATTTTATTTAAGTCTTTTTAGCAATTAATGTAATTCAGTACTTTTTAAAAGTTTATGTTGTAAGTTCTTGGATTTTAATGAAAGTTTAAAAGTTTTACTTTAAAAAATTGCATGCCATCACTGTCGAATTTTCAAGATTTATATTAGCTTTTTAAATCTGTTTATGTTATATGAGAATGTGTTAATACAGTTAACCCTCACTTCTAAATCCATTTGTTAGCTTTCCATTTACAAAAAATCAGTTAAAAAACGAATTTACAAATTTAAGGAGGTGTTTGGTTTACACTGAAAATGGGTCATTTGGGTGTTGCAATGGGTCATACTCACTCAGCCAACTTTGGCTGAGTGTGTGGGACTCATTAGGGTAGTTTAATCATAAGTTTGTAGTTAAAAATTAGTTTTTAAGAAACCTTGGTCTTTTGTCAGAATTTTATAAAGCCAAAGTGTGCTAAACAGCTTAAGCTGTTTAAACAGCTTAAGCATACATTTTTTGTGCTTATTTCAGTCATAACTGGCCTTTCCCAAGCCCCATTGCTCTGTCATTTTCAAGTAACTAAGTAAAGTTAAGTGTGTATTGTGCCATATTCTTGAAAAACAGCCAAACTCAACCTTAAAATTTAGCATGTCTTAGTCCATTTTATTAGCTCAAATCTTGGATATAAGCTTAATTACATGCCTTTTAAATCTGTCTTTGGTTGGATTTGGGTAAAAAGCTCATATGAGCTTATTTTGATAAGCCAAAAAGGGCTTTAAGCCACTGTTTTACCTTCCCCTGGTGCTGAGCACCATATTAAGCCCCACTTTTTCTAGGTTATTCAATATTAAGCCATAGGTTTTTATGGCTTTTTAATATAGCCTATAGGTTTATCTTTTAGGTTTAGCAGTTTAAAACCATTAGTTAGCTTATTTAGTCAGCTTAATATAAGCTCAAAAGTCACCTTTTTCTGTTTTTTATATAAACAGTTTTGAATAGCTTATTTAAATTCAGCTTATCTTAGGGCTTATTAGGTTACCTTAGCTTATCATTAGGACTCCCTTAGCCTAGTATCTTATTCCCATAGTTTGTAGCTTATTTTGTAGCTTTAAATCCCAAAAAGAAAAGCTAAATAAGCTGTTAAGCTTATTTAGCCTGCTGTCATTAAAAGCTTAAATTTCTGGCTTATTTAGTGAGTTTTAGACAAAGTGCTTATTAGGAAAAATGTTCCCCTTAAGCCCCTTAATAAGTTTGCTTTTATAAGTTTTCAAAAATAAGCTGTTTGGACCCACATTGTCAATCGGGGTCCACTTCAGGGACCATTTGTGTAATTTCCAGTTTCTTTGTTAACATTGTTAGTGCTTCTAGTTATTAACTCTTTTCCATGTTAGTCCTTTCCCAATTTCACCGTTAGTCCATTAGTTTAACAGCAGTTAGCCTTTAGGTTATTTAATTAATTAGTTTAGGTTTAATATTAATTAGTTTAATTACTTTTATTTAAATCAGTAAAATTTGGGCATTTTTATATTTTTAGGATTGTTAACTTTTTCTTTATTTAATTTTATTTTTTCAGAATTTTTGTACTTTTATTTTTTGTCTTTTTCTATTTTCTTAGTTTTAATTAGTTATTAATCTTTAAAAATACATAAAAAATCCAAAAATTAATAAAAAAATATTTTTCTTTTTTAGAAAATTTTATTTTGTCATTTAGTGTGTAGGAAAAATATAAAATTTAGTGTAGGCTTAATTTTTCATAAATTTCAGTATTAGGGTTTCCCGATAACTAATTCTGTTCCCCGTTTTTATTATAGATTAAATTTTAGGGTTTCCCAGTAATTAATTATGCTTCCCGTAGTTTAAGTTCTATCCAATTTAACTAAATCTGTTTCCCGTAGTTTTTTAAGATTCCCATTTCCTTTGCTTGTTTTCCCGTAGATTAAATTAAGTTTTCTTTAATTAATTTTAGATTTAATTATAGCCAGTTGTTTCCAATTATATCCAATATTCTCTATCATTCAATTTCTCATCAAATCAGGATCACCTTCAATTGCAGCCTCGTTGGGACACACGACCCGGCAATAAAACTTCCGGAATCTTTTTATCATTGATTCTTTCTTGTGTATTTTATCTTTTTGTGGATTTTGACATTTTGCCTTGGTCAAGGGCATTTGGTTGGGATTTGCATTTACGTTGTTATATACGAGTGTATACTATTTCTTGAATCAATTTTTGGAGCCGTTTGATCTGAACTTGTATTATTATTATTAATATATCATCTTAGAAAAAAACACAAAAATATTTTTCTTTTCTTTTTATTAGTACATATCATATAAATTAATTAAAAAAAACAACAAAAAAATCAAAAATATAAAAAATTGTCCATAAAAAATAAAATTCACCAATTGGTAAAATACCAAAATATAATATTCTCAACTGAGGTATTATCATAATAAGTTTCGGTGAACTATTGAGTTCCCAAATCGAACTAAAGATTCAAAAACTTGCCTTCTGTGTCACTTACGAAATACGGCTCACCTCATTGTGATTGACAAACTATAAAGTGGGTATAAGGAGGGTTGTTCCTAGGAACTACGACCCGAAAGGAGAAATAAGCTTCGCGCTATTCCTACTCCTCCGCTCACCTGTGCGTTTTTCATTCTGAGAGCTACCGTGAAGTAAGATTGATTATCAGGTTTAAGTTGTCTATCTGATTTTGTCCAATTGTGAAATATGTTGTTAATAAATTCGAAAAAACCAAAAATAATCTTCTTTTTCTTCGTATCAGTTAATTCTTTCCTTATCCCTCTATCTATTTAATTCTTATGACATCATTCGATTGTCGCCTTAAAGCGATTAAAGCATGTTCGGCTTGTGGAAATTTGCACACTTCAGCCTTTTGTTGTTCAAAAGAGAAACTCAAAAACAAGATTCTTGTTCCAATGCCCGAATCGTCTCAACAACACATTAAGATTGAAAGAATTTGTTTCGATTGTGGAGACCTGGTGCATGGTCTTAATTGTCTAGAATGTGACCTGACACGAAAGATATTGGAGAAAGCTTTTCAAAAGTTTCAAAATACTTCCAAGTCATCCAATGACAATTCCAACGTTGTTAATGCTCCTCGAGAGCCATTCGTTGTCAAACAAGACCCCAGTGTCAATTCCTCACAAAAATCTCCACTAATCGACCAAAAGTGTTGTTGCGAGTGTGGTGATTCGTTAGATGGCATCTTTTGTCAACGATGCACTTGTAAGTCTTGTGGGAAAGGTGCTCATGTTGGTTATAATTGTCCACCGAAAACTCTGATTATCTCTAATCCGGAGCCAACCAAACAAACCATTAATGAGATCCCACAAGCTCGGAAAAGTGTGCAAATACCAAAATTTTTTGGTCAATGCCAAAAATGTGGTTTAAATGAATATGACGGAGTTTGTTTTTATTGTAAGATTCGGAGTGAAACACCAAATGTTTTAACTCCGTACTCATCTAATAACACTCCCGATTATTCAAACCCATATCCACAACCCCCGACTCATTCTTATGAGAATTTTGAAAACAATGCTTATTATGGTTACGATTGTTCACCCCAAGTTCCGTTTATCCAATCGGAACCGTGTTACAATCAAGACTTTAATTTCTCACAAAATTCTCAAAGTTTTCAACAACAATATCTTTGTTGTGACTATTGTGGAGGTCCTCATGAGACTTTTCAGTGTCAACCGATGAATGAAGACTATTATCATGAGCAAAATCCTTGCTATGATTCTAATTCTTTCGGTTTTGACCAACTTCAAACCCCGCAATTTTCCGTCAATCATCAACCTCCTCAACCAATGAGCATGGAAGCTTTGCAAGCCCAAGAGGACCTAATGAAATCGATTGAAAGCTTTCTCAAAAAGTTTAATCGTATCTCTTTTGGGAAAACGCCTAAGGTTCTATTGCATGCTTGGGACAACTTTATTGAAGTTAAGCACGCTCAACCCGAGGAAGTGCAAGAATTGCTTAGCAAACTTGTTCAAGATATGAAAATCATAAGTGACGAGCTATCTGAGTACATCAATACTCCGGCTTGGAATCGCCCTCTCGTCTACTGTGATGATGATGATGACGAGGATTATACCATTGCAATCACACCCATTTTATCAACCGAGGAGCCCGTAAACTCTCTAATTATGGAGGATGAGCATCTTGACACAATTCCGGCAACGGAATCGGACGAATTCATAAAGTCTAGTGTTGAAATCCTTGTCCCAATCCCAAGTGAGTCCAAAGGTGTTCCCAAAGTGTGTGATGTGCCTTTTCATGACAATTCTCCGCCTCTTGACATTTCAAAAGATCAATCTGAGGATTTCTCTGATTCTAACGTTGATTCTACTTCGACTGATGAAGATTCCTTCTCTAGTAACGATGTCGAGTATGTTGAGGCATCACCTCCCAATTCTGAGCCAGTTAGCTCGAAGGTGATGGAGATTGTTATTCCAGAAGTTGGAAGGATTGAGGATGACATTCTTTTAATCAAAGACGATACCCTTCGTGAAAAATTGTTGAATGTCAATCGTCTTGTTGCTAAAATCGAAGCATTAAAAGATAATCCCGTTCCATCTTCCGTTGTTGTGACCAAGTCTACCTCCACATTTCCTAACCTTTTCTTGGAGGAGACTAACACCTTTGATAATTCTTTGCCCGAATCGGAAACTTTCTGCTTTAATTTGGAAGAGCCTAGTAGTGGCAGTCCCACTACTCCTTCAGATTTATCTCTTCCAGATTATGAAGCTTTCTCAAACGATCACATTGAAGAGACTAGTAGTGGCAGTACCACTACTTATTCTGATTCTTCTTTTTCTAAATATGATTCGTTCATCTTTGATCTTTCGATCAATTCATATCATCCTTCCAATAGGGAGTGATTTCATGAGATTAGCCCGATGAACTCAACGCCTCAATCATATCTCAACCAGAGTATATTTGTTTCTTTAAGATGAGCCCAGACTTGGGCCAATTCCACAATGGATGAGGTGGAAATATTTGCCATACAAGAGAAACCCAAGAGTATCATGAGCATAATTTATTTGCCCACCCTGTAGTTAGATTTCATACCTTCACTAGTGAAACCATTTTTCCGCTTATGTTGTAAAGGATCATTCTCTCTCCCATATCTTTTCATTCCCCGTTTAATTTTCCCACCTTATCTTCACTACCTGGGTGATGAAAGACACCATAATTTGATCCCGCATTTCAAAAGTATCATTCTTCTAAGGCCGATGTACTCACGGAGTGGAAACTTTCAATAAATTCAGATACTTATCGTGCACTGAAATGAAAGTCCGATGATGTTTTAATTTCCCACTTGTTTCCTCAAGATCCATAAATCCTTTGATGTGTCAAGCCTCGCCGCCCCTAAACAATCGCTTCGTGTGAGGCACTCCCCATCTTATCATAGCTTATCG
>BQNB010022955.1:0-12500 GCA_026074375.1 Tanacetum coccineum | reverse complement strand
CCACTCACACGAGCACACGAGCACAATACCGCCACCACCTCCTCCTCTAAACCATAATTCTTTTCTAAATCCTCTAAATGATAATTCTTCTACTTTTTCTAATCCTCTAATTGTTGGTGGTGTTTGATTTTCTTTTTTGTTAAACACGTATGGTTTTTTTAATTTTGTTTAATTATAATAAGGATTGGTTAAAGAAGTTTAATAAGCTACTATAATAAGTTGTTAATTATAAATTGTGTTATCTTTTTTAGCCGTGGACAACCGAAGAACGAGCCGAGAGCCAAGTCGACAGCCGAAGGTATGTTGTAACTTTTTTTTATCCTTTTGGTATCCTCGGGGACATGTCGTCGGGGAATGTTTATAGTTATTAGTTTGTGTAAAATGCAAATCCAAACACTCCTTGACACTATAAAATGCAAATCTAAACACTCCTTGATATGTCGCCGAGGTGGTTATTAATACAATGAGCTCATATAATCTGAAATAAGTTGAAATAAGTTAAAAGAGCTGAAATAAGTTGTGTTTTAATAATGTAAAACGCAAGTCTAAACACTCCGTGACACTGTAAAACGCACATCCAAACACTCCTTATGCTGCCAAAATGATGATAATAAGTTGCATAAGCTGTTTAAGAACAGCTTATGCTGGTAAGCTAGTTTACCAGCATAAGCTGTTCTTAAACAGCTTATCAGAATAAGCCGTTTAAAAACAGCTTATTTGATATAAATGTATGTTTTTTATTTGATATAAATAGATATACGTTTGGTATTTATTTTATTGAACCCTTTAGGAATGTTTTAGGATTTTAGTGATTAATTTCGGAACCCGTCTGATTTTAATCATCCTATAGTAAACCCGTCCGAAATTAATTTATTAGAAATTAATTTCAGAAACTCCCCTGTTTGGGACTGCTTTTTGAATGTTTTGTCTCATTTAGGATGTGTATAATTGGTTTACTATTTGAGATGATTTCGACAGTGTTTCTCCTTTACTCCTACGAATATGTTTTTAAACACATATTTGGGGAGTTGAGGGGAAATGCTGCCGAAATTTTCTCAAATAGTAAATCGGTTATACGCATTCATATATGAGACGAATCATTCAAAGAGTGGGTTAGGATTGCCTTCCATAGTTGCACTAGGTGAACAAAACATCTCGTATTCCTCGTTTGAATGTGTTTAATTAAGTTGCATATAATAACTAATTGTATCGTTAAAACGCAGTTATGGTAATTGATAAGAGTTGGACAAGTTTAGGGAAACATGAAAAAGCATTTTATACCGGTCTTAAGAAATTCGTCGATGATTGCAAGCCGTTAGTGGATAGTGCCGGGAATATAAGATGTCCATGCAAGTCTTGTCGTCTAGTATTGTGGGTATCCATCAAACACCTTTCAGACCACATTTCGAAGTATGGGTTTGACCCAAGTTATAAAACATGGATTCACCACGGTGAACCGGATCTTCCTCCGCCACCGCCAGTAATAGATAACACAAGACAACCTCAGATGAGTGACATGACAGTTTACCTTAATGATTGATAAGTGCTTAATTACACATATCTTTTACCTCTAAAAACGAGCTTAAATGACCAAAAACAGACAAAAACTGCCAAATATATGTTTGTTTTGCATTTGTATTGTGCAGGAAGTGGATATCATCAAAAAGACAGAAAACCAAGCCAAAATGACAAAACTGAGCATGGAATGGAAAAGACTGTGCAAAATCAAGGCCAAAGTCCAAAAATGCCAAAGTCAGAGTCAATACTGAAGAATCAGCAGTCAAACCGGAGCCGGAACTGAAGAATACTATTGAATGCAATCTTAACCCATCTGATGGGCCGGGAAAGCCCAATAGTATAACTATGAAGACTGTGAAGACCAAATGGGCCCTCAATCAATTTCAACAGCCCATTTGTGTGCAATTGACAAAGACTGTGAAGACTTTGAAGGCCCAATCCTAGCCCAGTTACAGCCAATCTCAGCCATTGTACACACAAAACCCACTTCATAACCTTATTGGGCCCAAACCCAAACCCAATGGGCCCAACACAAAACCCAAGCCCAACAAAAGCCCATTAATCCTTTTTACAAAACTTTAGGGACTAAAGTTGTCATTTTTAAAAGTTTTTTATAAAAGAAAATGGTAAAATAAAGGTAAAGGGTTAAAACTGCCAAATTGCCAAACCTTTACCCTTTTTAAAACACAAGGGCAGTTTTGAAAATGAGCTTAAATGACCAAAAACAGACAAAAACTGCCAAATATATGTTTGTTTTGCATTTGTATTGTGCAGGAAGTGGATATCAACAAAAAGACAGAAAACCAAGCCAAAATGACAAAACTGAGCATGGAATGGAAAAGACTGTGCAAAATCAAGGCCAAAGTCCAAAAATGCCAAAGTCAGAGTCAATACAGAAGAATCAGCAGTCAAACCGGAGCCGGAACTGAAGAATACTATTGGATGCAATCTTAACCCATCTGATGGGCCGGGAAAGCCCAATAGTATAACTATGAAGACTGTGAAGACCAAATGGGCCCTCAATCAATTTCAACAGCCCATTTGTGTGCAATTGACAAAGACTGTGAAGACTTTGAAGGCCCAATCCTAGCCCAGTTACAGCCAATCTCAGCCATTGTACACACAAAACCCACTTCATAACCTTATTGGGCTTGAAAAAGCCCAATAACCAAACCTGTACCTTATTGGGCCCAAACCCAAACCCAGTGGGCCCAATACAAGCCCAAACACAAAACCCAAGCCTCATAACCTTTTTACAAAACCATAGGGACTTGTTGTGTTATTTTCAAAAGTATTTTATAAAGAAAAAGAGCTAAAAAGAGTCCAGGGACTAAAACTGCCAATTGGCATTTCTTTTACAATTTTAAAAGCCAAGGGCCATTTTTGCAATTTACCAAAACCCTCTTTATTCTTTTGTTATACAAACGCAGGGACCATATGTGTCACCTTCCAAACTATTTATAACTAACTTGGGCTTAAAAGAGAAATGAAAAGAAAAGAAAGATGAGGGGTTGTTTTTGTGTCTTCCCCATAGTTTATGTTTAAACCTGCCAGCCAACACTGTACCTTTCCCACCTTCCCGCCATACCATACCACCTCCCTTTCCCACGGTTTCACTCCCAAACCACCTCCCTAGTACACTCACAGCTAACCCCCTACCCGTTCCCACCTCCCCATAACCCTTATAACCTCCACCCTGGCAATCTTACACAACCCGAGACCCCATCTATGGCTAAGATGAGTTATAAGGTAGCACATTGCAATCCAAGGGCTGAGAAGTGTGTGAAGACTTTCTACACACACAACTAACACATTGAGAAGACCAAGGAAGGCTGAGAGACTTGTATAAAAGAAAAGAAACCAAGCCGAAGAACCACACCCTGTTTTTACTTTTAGTGTAATTTTTATTAAGTCTTTTTAGCAATATTTATAATTCTGTCCTATTTCAAAAGTTTATGTTGTAACTTCTTTAATATTAATGAAAGTTTAAAGGTTTTTCTTTATATTCCAAGTAGCCATTGTCGAAATTTCAAGCCTCATAATTGTTCTTTAATTCTGTTTATTTTATATGAAAATGTGCTTAAGTTGTTAAAACAATACTTATAATCAATTCTCTCAGCCTTACGTTTACCAAAAAACAGTTTACAACCCTTTTTTATAAAATAAGGGGGTGTTTGGTTTACACTTGAAAATGGGTCAATATGGGATTGGCATGGGTCAAGTGCACTCAGCCAATCTTGGCTGAGTGTGTGGGACTCATTAGTGTAATTTAATCAAAAGTTTTTAGTAAAAAATAAGTTTTTAAGGCCCTTGATTTTCTGTTAAAGTTTTATAAACCAAAAGGTGTGCTAAAAAGCTTAAGCTGTTTAAACAGCTTAAGCATACCTTACTAGTGCTTATTCTAGTCACCAATAACCTTTTAAAAAGTCCCTTTGTTCTGTCATTATTAAATTGACCAAGTAATAGCCAAGTGTGCATGTGTATTTGTGATAAACAGCCAACTTCAAGCCCCAAAACCAGCATGTTTAACTCAACCTTAATAACTCAAATTTTGGAAATAAGCTTAAATACATGTCTTTTCAATCTGTTTAGGTTTTATTTTGGGTAAAAAGCTCTTATGAGCTTATTGAGTTAAGCTGAATAAGCCCCTAGGTCACTGTTGCATTTCCCCTGGTGCTGAGCACCATAATTCAGCCCCACTTTTCTAGCTTATTTAATATTAAGCCCTAGGTTCTTAGTGTTTTTCCTTATAGCTTATAGGTTTATCTTTTAGGTTTAGCAGCTTTAATCCCTTAGATAGCTTATTAAGGCAACTTAATATAAGCTCAAAAGTAGGCCTTTTCTGTTTTCTTTTTAGAACTGCCAGCATAGCTTATCTGTAAAAAGCATAAGGCTTTTAACAAAAATGACTCCCTTTGAGCCCCTTTAATACGTTTTCTTTGATAGCTTTTGATAATTAATGGTTGTTTGGACTTAGTTGCATATCAGGGGTCCAACTAAGGACCAATTGTGTAATTTTCTCTTTTGTAGTTACCTTTGTTAGTCCCCCTTGTCAGTTTGTTGTTTCCCTTAGTCCTTGTGTACTTTTCATTGTTAGTCCCTATAGTTAACTTTAGTTAGTTTATTTAATTTAAATATTAAATTTGGTTAAACTTTAATTTAGTTTAAGTATTTTTTTTATCAGTAAATTTTGGGCATTTTTATATTTTTAGAATTGTTAACTTTTTCTTTATTTAATTTTATTTTTTCAGAATTTTTATAACTTTTATTTTTTGTCTTTTTCTATTTTCTTAGTTTTAATTAGTTATTAATCTTTAAAAATTCATAAAAAATCCAAAAATTAATAAAAAAATATTTTTCTTTTTTATAAAATTTTCTTTTGTCATTTAGTGTCTAGGAAAAATATAAAATTTAGTGTAGGCTTAATTTTTCTTAAATTTCAGTCTTAGACCCGTTTTACCCGGTGCGTTTTACCGTTTCTTTTCGTTTTACATTCAAACGACCTCCGTTTTTATTCTAGTTTTTTTTATTTTTTTTATTTTTCAAATTAAGTTAATTAGAATTTAATTTTAATTTTTAATTTAATTTAGCATTTATTTTTCTTAATTTTTAGTATTTAGGTTTCCCGATACCTGATTCTGTTCCCCGTATTTTAGTATAGATTTAATTCTAGGATTTCCCTATAACTAATTTTGTTTCCCGTAGTTTTTAAGATCCCCATTTCCTATATCTGTTTCCCGTAGATTAAATTAGGTTTTATTCAATTAAATTCTTAGTTGTAACCATATCAGTGTTTCCATCCTTATTCTCCATCATTCAATTTCTCATCAAACCAGGATTACTTTCAATTGCAGCCTCGTTGGGACATACGACCCGGGAATATCTCTTCCGGAATCTTTTTATTATTGATTCTTATATATTTAATCTCTTTGTGTAGATTTTGACCTTTTGCCTTGGTTAAGGGCATTTGGTTGAGATTTGCATTTGAGTTATTTTAAGTGTATACTATCCAACGAATCAATTTTTGGCGCCGTTGCCGGGGAGGCATTTGCTACGATTTTTATCCGACTTTGATCTGAACTTGTCTTATTATTAGTATATCATATTAAAAAAACACAAAAATATTTTTCTTTTCTTTTTATTAATACATATCATATAAAAATTAAAAAACCAAAAAAAAAAAAAAATCAAAAATATAAAAAAATTGTCCATAAAAAATTAAAATTCACTAATTGGTAAAATACCAAAATATAATATTCTCCACTGAGGTATTATCATAATAAGTTCCGGTGAACTATTGAGTTCCCAACTCGAACAAAAGATTTAAAACTTGCCTTCTGTGTCACTTACGATATACGGCTCACCTCATTCTGATTAACAAACTATAAAGTGGGTTTAAGGAGGGTTGTTCCTAGGAACTACGACCCGAAAGGAGAAATAAGCTTCGCGCTATTCCTACTCCTCCGCTCACCTGTGCGTTTTTCATTGTGAGAGCTACCGTGAAGTAAGATCGATTATTTGGCTTAAGTTGTCTATCTGATTTTGTCCAATTGTGAAATATGTTGTTAATAAATTCGAAAAAACCAAAAATAATCTTCTTTTTCTTCGTATCAGTTAATTCTTTCCTTATCCCTCTATCTATTTAATTCTTATGACATCATTCGATTGTCGCCTTAAAGCGATTAAAGCATGTTCGGCTTGTGGAAATTTGCACACTTCAGCCTTTTGTTGTTCAAAAGAGAAACTCAAAAACAAGATTCTTGTTCCAATGCCCGAATCGTCTCAACAACACATTAAGATTGAAAGAATTTGTTTCGATTGTGGAGACCTGTTGCATGGTCTTAATTGTCTAGAATGTGACCTGACACGAAAGATATTGGAGAAAGCTTTTCAAAAGTTTCAAAATACTTCCAAGTCATCCAATGACAATTCCAACGTTGTTAATGCTCCTCGAGAGCCATTCGTTGTCAAACAAGACCCCAGTGTCAATTCCTCACAAAAATCTCCACTAATCGACCAAAAGTGTTGTTGCTTGTAGCATCATGAGCAGTATTAACTGTTCCATTTGTACTGTTGGTGCTGTTTGAGGACATAAAGGCTATGTTTTGTGTGTTTGAGCTTGAGCTTGAGCTTGATGTCCCTTTGACCTCTGGTTCATAGATCTTCAGGTTGTTGTAAAGATCATCCAATCTTAATGTATCTATCCCAGGCTTGTTCCTCCACACAATGGTATGTGTGTTCCATTCTGGTAATATTAACTTTGAAGAACTTCTGGATTCATATAGTCTTGTGAGATAATTTTCACAATGAATCTCCAACTGAATGATAAGTTTTGAATCATATCAAAGGTTTGCATCTAATACATCTGTGCTAGATGTAGGTTAAAATTTTGTCATACTAATACTTAAAAGATTCCTCTGAGTCTTTTTAGTAGCAGCAATTCCTCCAATCATATTCTGTCAAAAAAAAAAAAACTAGCCTGCGCAATGGACTTGACATCTTTGATGGAGTTATTAAACTTCAATTGATGTTATTAGGGATGCCCATCAATAGTGTTCTTGCCTTCAGCTCTAACCTCCTTTGTGCCTTTTCTTCAGTAGTTGAAGGAAGCAATTATAGTCTCAACACTTTAACAAGTTTGTTGTTATTGGAGGTGCTTTTACCTTTCTCTATGACTCCCATAGAGAATAATCAAACATCTGGATGTATGTTTCAATCCTCATCCTCCAAAGGTCCATACTCACTGGTTGAGCATAGGCACTTTTAATGCAGACACCATCATGTAAACTGTGTCTTGATCCCATGTCTTCTTAGCAAAGTTTCTCCAAAAGCAACAAGCTCTGATACACTAGTTGTATCCCACTTTTAATGGATCTTGATATTCCTTAGCTAGTGTAAGTTTAGTTATGCAAGATAAAATCCACACAACTTATGATAGAAACTTTGTTTGATATACTATAAGATTATGAGAAATCTAATCTTTAGATATAAGAAGATATTCTTCAATGAACCGTATTCTATTTGAACACCACATTAAACAAACAAATAGCTTCAATATATGTTATACAGAAATACTCTAACTAGTTATTTGGGTTACAAAACCTTGAAGCTATAAACAACTCTATGAATGACTCATTTTTGATTCATTCTACTAATAAACTCGTATCGCCCTTAGGACCTCTTTTATACACAAAGGAGTATTAGTCCATATTGATTTATTTTATATTCTAAAAACATAGAATATTCTTAAAGACCTATTCTATAAAATAACATTCCCGTTCAACTAAGTAATCTTGATATTTAAGCAATATTTATATTTTCCTGAGCAGTCTTTATCCTTTCAGCAGTGTAACTTTTAGTTCCTGCAGCATTTAACCTGTACACCACTAGCAGTAGTAAACATTATACACAACAGCATTAACTGTGTTACAAGCAATAGTAAACTATTAGGAATATTTTCTTCAGTATTCTCCAGTTCGTATCCTAACTTTACATCTTTAGGAGTTCATACATATACTAGACAGTATAATAACTGCAATTACTAATATACACTAGCAGTACTAAGTTACACTAGCGTTAGTACTAAGTTGCCATAGCATTCAAGTGATAGTATGTAGTATAAAAGATTAGTAAGAAGTGAGTAAAGTATTGTAGTAGTAGAAGCAAGAGTAGTAGTATAGTTGAGAGTAGCCCCAGTAGAAAAGTAGTTAGTAAGTAGTTTGTAGTTTTAGTGGACAGTAGTGTGTTGTAGTAGTCCTCAGAGTTAGTAGTACCTAGTAAGTTAAATGTAGTTATATGTAGTAAGTAAGTAGAAGTAAAGTCTAAGGCCCAAGTAGTAAGGTATAAAGTAGAAAGTAGTGAGTAGTAGTAAAGTAGTGTAGAAGTTGATAGTTGTATAGTAAGAGTAGTAGTAGTTAGTAGTAAGAGTAGTAGAGTTTGTAGTTAGTTAGTTAGTAGTTGTAGTAAGTTGTAGAGTTTACCTAAGTATGAGTATAGAGTCTGTTGATTCAGTAAGGAAAGTTAGTGTAGTAAGTTGAGAGTAGTAGTTAGTAGATGAAGTAGTCATGTAGTAGTAGTAAAGTGTATCCCTAGTAGTATTTTAGTTGTAAATAACTTGTTTAGAGTTAGTAGTTAGAAGTAGGACCAGTAAGTTGTAAAGTAGTTCACAGTAGTAGTTACAGTATAATGCTTAATACGAATACTCTAACTAGTATTAGGGTTACAAAACCTTGAAGCTATGAACAACTCTATGAATGACTCATTTTTGATACAATTCTACTAATAAACTCTATGCCCTAGGACCTCCTTTTATACACCAAGGAGTCCTAGTCGATTTATAATATATTCCTAAAACATAGAATATTCTTAAAGATCTATTCTATAAATAACAATCCTTATCAACTAAGTAATCTTGATCTTTAAGCAATCTTTATCTTTTCTTAGCAGTCTTTATCTTTTCAGCAGTTGTAATCTTTTAGCAGTTGTAACTTATACACCAGCAGCATTAACTGTGTACAAGCAGTAGTAACTACTTAGAATATTTTCTTCAATCTTTACCAGCAGTACTAACTTTACTCTAGCAGTACTAACATATACTTGCAGTACTAATATACACTAGCAGTACTAAGTTACACTAGCAGTACTAAGTTGCACTAGCAGTAGTAACTAAGTTACACTAGCAGTACTAACTACTTAGCATATTTTTCATTAGAGTTAATGAACATCACTAACTTTATGCTAGCAGTAGTAACACAAACCTTAGCAGCAGTAACTCTAAGATCATCAAAAAGTCTTTTAATCCCAACAAACTCAGACATCAAGCGTATGAAAACTCTCATCTATACAACGCAAGAACCAAAGTCTGGCATGACAGAAAACTCAAAATGAGGAAAGAATTCAAACACGGAAACAAAGTGTTGTTATTCCATTCTATGTACAAATTCGAACAACAAAAACTCAGATCTTGATGGCTTGGACCATACATAGTAAAACATCAATATCTATCCGGATATGTTGAACTATATGGAAAAGATGGCAAGACGTTCATTGTTAACGACCATCGACTCAAATTATACCATAAAGAAGGAAATGACCAAAGGGAAGAAGTCACTCCCTTCTTTTACAAAAACTAAACCTCAAAAGTACGAGTTTAGCTAATGACTCTCTTAAAAATTAAGCGCTTCTCGGGAGGCAACCCGTGCTTTGTCTTAAGTGTGGAGGATTTCCTCCTTTCATATATAAAAAAATCAATTTTTTTTTGTTTTGTTTGTTTCCTTTTCCAGGTAGTATATATTTATCTGGAAAATTATGGTGCTTGCTCAAATATTGCTCTCCTGCAGCTACATCACATTATGCCCTGGGAAGTACCATTTTCCCTTAATTTTCCCTATAATCTATATTTATCAGTTTTCACATTGAGAGCAATGTTCAACTTAAGTGTGGAGGGGAAGCCAAATAGGAAAAATTAAATAAATCATATTCCTCCATGTTTTCCCTGTAATCTGGCCACATTTTCAACTGATATTTTCTTAAAAATTAATATATAATTTTCTTCCAAAATTAAAAAAATGCATATGCTTAGTAAGGCAAATCCAGCCGGATTGACATTATAACTAGCACAAAATCAGTCCACTAAATTGTAAGGATCTAAATCTTAAGGAATTCGGGTATCCATCTTTGATACCTAAGATAATTTTTGCCTTTAGCTTTCTCGGGTTAAGGTTTGAATGCAATTGCAAGTGTCTCATCTGTTGTTACGGCTGTGTACTTGTAGTTTGTCGCCTTTTCTAGAGCATTAGTATTGGTTGAAAATTATATGAGTGAGCGGATAATTTAGTAGCTCTAGAACTTATGCTTGATCATCATTTACTAGACCGCAGTGAGGTTAATTTATAGACAAAATCGTATGATAAGAGGTAAAATAAATCCTTTGTAACTCATGTATTTGCATCACTCCCTTTTAGTGCCATCCAGCTGAAGTACTCAAAGATTGAAGAAAAAATGCTCAATGAAAGAAGTTCTGTGTTAGCCTTAGTTATCGCAGCATTTGGTATCAAAAAAATGGAATAAAAGTTCTAAGTATAAGGCTTAAGTTTTGGCACATGGAATCAGTACATGTTACTCACCCTCATCATTATCACGTTTTTGCCTCTTTGAGATCTTGTCTAGGTGCTCACGCCGCAACGGGCATGTTTATGTGTCTTGTACAAGCATATGGTAGCTATCTAGATTATGTCTGTGGAAATTGAGTGACTTCACAAATATAAACCCTATCTGAGTGACTTCAGTGAATATAAAAACAAACACATTCCCTATGTGAGGTGCTCTGTTATATGTTTATGCCTGTAAAGTTATAAAACTAGTAAACACTTGTTAAAAATATAATTTCTCCACGTCACGATAAATGATCTTGTTTTCTCGCTTTGATTGCTTGAGGGCAAGCAATAGCTAAGTGTGAAGGGATTTGATAATGCCTAAATTATACATGTTTTCGGCGGCGTTATTTGTATATATTTCATCATTTTTTATGAACTGTTAAAAATTAAAGAATCGTTGTAAGCTCAGTTTGTTTAGAACTATATCTAGGTGTAACAATAGCATTGAACATAACATATGTATAGCGGAATTAACATAAGAACAATGATATTGTAACAAGATTTCTTCATTATCACTCCAAGCCCCAATTATATTTGATCAGAATAACAAGATTTCTTCATTATCACTCTAAGCCCCAATTATATTTGATCAGAATATAACGGTTACAACTAATCTGTAACAGGATCATTGACACATTGATCTTGGGGCTAAAATCCTAGGCGTCTACAATGAGACTCACGCCTACACACATACCTTTAGTCGACTACATTTTCTGTGCACACCTAAACTACACGCCTAGAACCTCCTTTTATAACATAAGGAGTCCAAGACTTATAAAGGAAGATAAACATTAGACAACTAAATCATTTAAACATTAAGGAATATCTTCTGTTATCTTTATCTTCTTAAGGAGATCTTCTAAAATATTCATCTTTTGTAGAATTCCATCTACCTGACTTAGACCCTTGTGTTTCATTCTTTTATTCATTTTGTCTCATTAAATCTAGGATTCCCAACAAAAATTGAGCAAACCGCTGCCATAACTTAGACAAACTGCTGGCATAAATTAGACAAATCGCTGGCACTATTATTTGAATCAAACCGCTGGAATAAAGATACAAAACACTACTAAGTAATGGTCAAGGATATTTAGGATAGACTCAAGTTACTAATGAAAGACACTAAATTATCATACCAAGAACATGAATGCAGATTGTACAACTTGTTTGATAAGTTTGCTTATGTTCAGGGTGAAACACTGTATGAATACTACTGGAGATTCTCTTAGTTGATCAATGACATACATACTATTGGGATGACAATGCAGCAAGTTCAAGTTATTACCAAGTTTCTAAATGCTCTTCCAACATAATGGAGCAAGTTTGTCACTGATGTGAAGTTAGCAAAGAGTTTGTATACCACCAACTATGATCAGTTGTATGTATATCTCAGTCAACATGAACGACATGCTAATAAAGTACATATCATGCGTGAAAGATATTTGGATCCTCTTGCATTGGTAGCCAACTCTCCAACTCTATACAATCCCTCTCAGTCTTCACAACATTCAGGTTCTTTAATGTATCCACCTCCTCAACAATTCACACCAGTTTATGCAGTACCCATTCATCATCAACACCATCATACTCCAGTCAATCTACAACAACATTTAGTTTCCCCTCAACTATTCATATCTCCATCAGTGACACAACAATCTCAAGCTAAATTTCCCTAATTAGACTCCAGTCTCACTGTTCCCATGTTTCAGCAAGAAGAAGATCCGATTGAATGCATGAACAAAGCAATGGAATTTCTGTCTGCTGTTGCATAAAGGTTCCCGCCATCAAAAATCAACTCAGAACATCGTCTAATCCTAGAAATCAAGC
>BQNB010022954.1:4164-60755 GCA_026074375.1 Tanacetum coccineum | reverse complement strand
CTGCGAACCATTGTGTGTCTTTGGTGGTTATTTATATAAGAGTTTCACCAGGAAAGTTATCGTCGACATCACTGTCATCACTTGTCTCATAATTATGAATATGGGGTAGAAGCTCAGAGATGACGTTGATTTTGGCCTTGCAAACTTCAAGGCCGGCACCTAACACTTTGTGTCCAAGCACAATTCCTTCTTTAACCATGAAGTGACATTTTTCCTAGTTAAGGATAAGATTTGCATCTTTGTAACTTTAAAGCATTTTAGCGAGGTTGTTTAGACAGTTATCGAAGGAGTTTCCAAAGATGGAGAAATCGTCCATGAATACTTCCACGGATTCTTCAATCATGTCATAAAATATAGCTAACATGCATCTTTGAAAAGTAGCGGGAGCATTACATAAACCGAAATACATTCGCCTATAAGCGTATGTTCCAAAAGGGCATGTGAAGGTTGTTTTTTCTTGATCTATTAGATCGATTGGTATTTGGAAATATCCAGAAAAACCATCAAGGAAACAGAAATATTTATTTCCTGCGATTCTTTCTAACATTTGATCCATGAATGGCAAAGGAAAGTGGTCCTTTGCGGTTGCTTCATTGAGTTTACGATAATCAATGCATACTATCCAACCCGTAATGGTTCTTGTTGTGACAAGTTCATCTTTTTTGTTTGTGACAACTATAATACCACCTTTCTTGGGTACACAGTGGATGGGACTTATCCAAGGGCTATCGGTGATTGGATAAATAATACAAGTGTCGAGAAGTTTAACGATTTCTTTCTTAACGACTTCTTGCATGTTTGGGTTTAATCTTCTTTGTTTTTGAACAACTGGTTTTTTGTCTTCTAAGAGTTGAATTTTATGTTTACAAAAAGATGGACATATTTCAAGAATGTTTGTTGTTTTCCAAGCAAAGGCTTGCTTGTATCTTTTTAAAATAGAGATGAGCTTATTTTTGTTTTTCTCAGAAAGGGATGATATGATTACAGGAAGAAAAGAGGGTTCTTCCAAGAATACATATTCCAGATGATTGGTAAGAAGTTTCAGTTCAAGATCCGAAGGAGGTTCTTCAAGAGATATCTTGATTTTATAATCGGTGTTAAATGTGATCTTTTCGAATGGCGATTCTTCGGTGTCAGATTCGGAGTCAGAGTTTTCTTCGATATTCATAGCCATGAATTCATCAAATTCAGCAAAGAGTTTTTCTTCGAGAATAGTTCCCTCGATGGAATGAAGGATTTCACTCCCTTCATCAAGAAGAGCATCGGAATCTGCTTTTAATATTTCGTCGATAACATCAATGCTAAAACATGTATCATCGTTTAAATAAGTGTGTTTCATTGCGGAATCAATTAAAAAGGTCATTCGTTCAGTACCAACTCCAAGATTGAGTTGTTTTTGTTTTACTCAAATTACTGCATCGGCAATATGGAGGAAAGGTCTCCCTAAGATTAGAGGAACCTTTACTGTCTTCTTCCATTTTGAAAATAACGAAATCCACAGGAAAGGTGAATTTACCAACTTTAACGAGCATATTTTCAGCTATTCTAATAGGGTGTTGAAATGATCGGTCAGCTAACCTTACGCTCATTTTAGTAAGTTTGAGAGGTTCAAGAGATAATTTAGCATATAGAGAATATGCCATGAGATTAATGCTAGCACCAAGGTCGGCTAAAGCATTGCATGAGAAAGCTTTTCCAAAAGTGCAAGGAATAAGAAAACTTCTTGGGTCTCCAAGTTTAGGTGGAACTTTGTTTTGGATTATAGAAGAACTTTCATCGCTTAGGAAAGCAGACGAGATTTGTTCAAGCTTGTGCTTATTGCTTACAAGTTCTTCGAGAAATTTGCCATAGTTCGGCATTCCTGCTAAAACATTGAAAACATGTACATTGATTCGAATGGCTCGAATAATGTCGAGGAATTTACCATATTGGGCTTCCATTTTCTCTTTTCAAAGGCGTTGAGGATACGAAATCTTTGGTTTGTATGGTTTAGGTATCGGAGCTTCTTTGACTGGTTTTTGAGTTTGAGAATTCGGTTAAGTTGTGGATTCTTCTTCTTTGCCCTCACTATCGAAATTGATATAAGTTTCAGAATTATTTTGCTGATCATTTGGGTTGATAGTAGATCATAGGATTTACCACTCTGCATAAATACGGCATTTACATGCGCATGTCGAGCTTGCGGTGGTTGATAAGGTTTGCATGAGCTACCTTTTGGGTTTGGTTGAGTGTTACTAGGAAGATATCTAGAAGGTTGACCAGATTGCTTATCAGCTAATCTGTCGAATTTTGCTTCAAGGTTTTGGAGTAAGGCTTGATGATTTTTGGTTGTTGGTTCAAATTTAGTTTTGAGTTCTATAAAAGTATCTTTGACAAAATAATTGGTTGAGTGTTGAGCTTTTATGAATTCGCTTAATTGTTTTTGAAGGTCGGTTTATCATCAGAGTTGGATCGATAGTTGTCTCGATTATAATCGTTTCTTTTGATTGAACGCTAATTATCGCGATTTGAGTCACGGTTGCGGTAATTATTGTAAAAACGAGTACGTCAGAAGGTTTGCATGAATTTTGCTTCTGCTTCAGGAGACATAGGTTTGTCATCTTCGTCATATTCGTGTATCAAGTGATTTGAAAGGGATTGCATTTCTTTATATAGAGCGTCCATTTTCATGGTCATGGCATCCATTCGAGCCTAAATTTTCAGTATCAGAATTATTGCTACCTTCATCGGCGAAAGCAACAGTTTTCTTTAGAGAAGATTTTTTTTGGTTTTTAGCCCAATCATGCTTGAGTAAGATTTTGTCTTCGAGGAGTTGATAAGCTTGGTTTGGTATTTTATAGAGGAAAATTCCACTAGCTGCGAAATTCAGAGCTTCTTGGGTTATTTCGTTGAGACCGTGATAAAAGATTTTAATGATATTGCCTTTGGATAGATTGTGACCATGGCAATTTCTAAGCTTTCTTCATGCGAGCCAAGCCTTCGTTAAGTTTCGTGTTTCACATGTTGAGAAAGGCTTCAGTAGTTCTCCCGAGAGTCGATCGAAAAGAGTCGGGAGGGGGGGGGGGGAGAATCGGCTTAGAAAGGCAATGCGAAGTTCATCCCATGTTTTGCTGGTTCCTTTGTTGAGTTCGCCAAGCCAAGTTTTTGCTTCACCCGTGAGTGATTGGGGAAACATCATTAGGCAGACGACTTCTGGTGTCTTTGTATTTAAACATAACACATATTCTGAGAAATTCGTGAATGTTTTTGTGCGGATCAGTTTTAATTCTACCATCAAATTGGTTTCCTTTGACGAGAGTAAAATGGTTACCCTTAATGGCAAATTCATTTGCGGTTTCCGGAATGGTGATTACGGAACTGGGAGTCGGAGCGATAACACGGTCGGCAGCCTACATGGGTTCGTCATCCATTGGGTTGTAATTTTTAAGGATATCAAGAAAGTGACGGAAATAGTTGATGTCAAGAATGGGAAGGTATACAATTCTTGGTTGTGCTGGTCGTTCGTCTCTTCGTTCGAATAGGACTCTCCTGTTTCGTCGACGAAGTCTACGATTCAGGGTACGTTCAGGTTTAGATAATGGTTCGATAAGTTCTGAGTTGGAAGAACAAGTATGCATCCAAGGTGAACTGTTGGATGGTTTAGAGAACGTTTTTAGGAAAAAAAAAACGTTTGACTGCAGAAAGTGTAGTCCACTTCCTGCAATGAGAGTTACAGCAAGCAAGCAAATCGATTTTAGGAGGAAAAAGTGATTAATTTTGTTTTAAAAGATAACAAGAGGTAATTATAGAACAGTTTAAAATCCCCAGCAGCTGCGCTAAAAACGTTGATGTGTTTCAAAAGCTTTAAATTTATAGGACTAGAATTACCGATTATTAAGTGGAAACACACATGTAAAAGTATAACCCACGTATGTAGTATAATATTTTAGGTAAGACCAAGTCGTCCACAGAGATTTGATTATGTTCGTATAATCGAAAGTTTTAAGACAAAACCTAAAGACTTTTTCAGATGAGATATGATTGATGATGGCTTCAATAATAAGGGATAATGACTAATTGGTTAGTTTCATATAATTCATAGGTAATAGTAATGATTACGATCTTTGATTTTAGGACGTAACTTATAAAAAGGTTTTTTTCGTCAAAAAACGTTTTCAAAAATGATCTTGTTTTAACTTAAGACTTATATTAGTTAACTTAATCAGACGTGACACGCAAATAATCAAGTTACTATTATGTCAAATCTATTTTGTTTATCAAATAACGTAAGCGGGGTTCTCTAACCAAACGATAAAGACTATAGATAAATCTTCAAAATAATATAGCACACAACAGGTCTTTTGACCTATACCGTTGTGCGTATACAATCAAAGTTGATTAACAAAGTTGATAAGATTAGACACTATAGGATTTCAACACAAGCTTAAAATTAAATAAGATCGTAATAACACCAAATACTTATTTATTATATTAACATCACCGAGTAGACATAAGAAGCTTAGCCACTCATGGCTATGGTGTTCATAACAAAGTAAAGTAGAGAAACAAGAAACATACGATAATCAGATTAGAGATGGATTGAACACAACCCGTTTAAAAGTACCGAATCGTTCTAAACCCTTATTTAACTAAATATTTAAATGTTGTTCTTCGTCTTTGCTAGAATTTCGTACTTAATCCCAGAGATTTAGAGAGAATTGATATGGAGAGGAATTGATATAGAAGTGTGTGAAAGGCTTGATTTTCGTCCTCTATTTATAGGCTGAGAAGGGGTCGTAGTGCGGCGCACATTATAAAATATGCGGCCTACTTAGCCTATTTTAATGGACATATCATTAATGCTTGGATGGAAGTGCAGCCCACATTCTTGGAAAACCGACGCACTTCATGTCTTTAATAGCTTCATTGAATTTGATGATAAGTGCGGCGCACACATAAGATTGTGCGGTGTACTTTCTTGTGATTTTGGCTTTTATTATTTCTTTTCTTCTAACTTCTCTTCTGAAGATCATAAACACTTGTATCTTGATCATTTTGAGGACGGGATGTCTTCAAGTGAACCTGCACATATTTCATGTGATCAAGTACCAAAAGTTCATGAGAAATGATGAAATCTATACAAATAACGCCGCTGAAAACATGTTTAATTTAGGCGTTATCAATCTTTAGGAATTCAAGCACCCATCTTTGATGCTTAAGATAGTTTTACCTTTAGCTTGTTTGAGTTAAGGAATGAGCAATCATATGTGTCGCGTTTATAGATTTGATCGTGCATATGTGGTTTTGTCGCTTTTTCTGGAGCATTGGTATCGGTTAAAACTATATTAGAGTGTATCAGTAGTGTATTAAATTCTAGAACTTGCTTTAGTGATGCATCTCGAGACTGCTTAGTGAGATCGTATTTTTTTAGGTAAAGGGTTACCCCGGTAAAGTATATTAAAACTAAAAAAGTTAAATACAAATAGAATGTGGCTGAAGTACCACATTAACCTCAAGCTAATAGCTTGATAAACACCCTAAACTTAGTGCTTATGACATGCCATAAACACTTACAACTTTAGAGACATATAATAATTGAAACTAGAACAAATGACTCATCTAAACAAGCTAACCGACAGCAGGCATGAAAGTAGACGAACTTTCACCTATTTTTGTACTATGAAATAAGTTAGCCGATTCACCATACACATGTTCAACATCTTCATCACTTTCATCGTCCAAGGCAGCATAAGAATTAGACATAGTGATTTTACCTTCCATAGTAGAAGTAACTGTAGCCTTAGGAGGTTGATTCCTCAACATAGATGACGATTTAGATGCATTACCTAAGTTAATAGCTCCCTTCTTTGGTGCGCTTGTAGTCGCCTTTAGCTCATACCTAACATTTTGTTTTTCCGAGTGACCACTGATTGCTGCCAAACTACACCTTAAAATATATATAATATATACTAAAATATAAAATATATATAGTAAGAATAGTCTAGAAACAAAATCAATAAAACCGAGAAGTAGTATAGAATTTTCCCGGGTCGTTAATCCCCAATGAGGATGTGCTAGAAAATCGATACAGTCGGAAGATTTGAGTTTGAAGGAGAGAAATGATTTGAGAGTGAGGAAAGTTAAATTAAACAATAACAAACAAAAACGTTTAAGAAAAATCTAAAAATTATGAAATTAAGCTAGAAAACGAGAGCACGAATCCCGAACAAAGGGTCAAAAACCTAAAATCTTCAAAATTAACCCTACAAAGAAATTTTTATTCTAACTACTTAGGAGACATATAACGAAGAATTAAAAGCTGACTGAAAATTGGAGGTCGTTTGACCCAAAAACGAGTCAAGACAAAATCCGTACCCGGAACCGTTCTTTAAAAAGCAAAAAGTTACAAAAATGACCCTACGAAAAGTTTTATATTTTTCCTACAAACTATATGACTAAAGAAAATTTTCTAAAAAGAAAAATATTTTTTGTTAATTTTTGTATAATTTTTTAAAAACTTTTAACTAAATTAAATTGTAAAAAATACTAAACGACTTTTAAAAATTCTGAAAATTTTACTAAAAATACTAGACACTATGATTAACCTACGAAAAATAAGAAGCTAAAAATTGGCTTATAAATAAGCCCGAAATAAGCTGTTAAAAACTTATAACTAAAAATGGGAAATATGGGTGAATTATTAAACTACTTGGGTCTTTAATGAAAAGGTCCAAGGGGCGCAGAGGTAAGTGTGGGTTATATAAGAGGGGATGTATCGAGGGTAGAGGCCCGGGTTCGAGTCTTGCTCACCGGGTCCACCCCTTGTCTTCCCCTTTTTTTTTCGAAAAACTTTATGAACCAAAGTTGTTAAGCTTGATGAGCTTAACAACTTTCAAAACTACAACTTTTTCTAAAAGCTTATAAATAAGCTAAAAAGAGCTTTTAAAGTCGATAGCAGTTAAAATTTAGCTTAAAGGCAAATGGCTTAAGTCTTTTGGACTTTTTGGACACTTAAGCTAGACTTAGGCTAAAATTTGCTAATGAACTATCTAAACTTAAGCTAAATAAGAACTATGAGTTAAAAACTAACACTAAATAAGCTTGAAAGGAGAGCTTAAGTTGACAGAAACTTAACAAAGCTAAAAAGCAAAAGGGTACTAACTGTTAACACCAAATAAGCAATGAAAAAGGGCAAATAAGCACTCACAACTAACTACACAAACAAATAAGCCTATGATCAAGAATATAGCAAAGTAGGATTTTCTTTTTAAGCTTAATAAGCCCAAGAGTAGCTTAATTACCACAGCAGTACTAACCAAAAAGTTAGTACTGTTGGTATGGAAATGGGCTTAAAAATCCTCAATAAGCACAAGAAAAGGGCAATAAGCTATCTAGGCAACTAACATACCTAATAAGCTACTAAGAACCTGAATTAGACAACTAAAAAGCTCTTAATAAGCTAGAAAGAAAATAAGCAATCCCTACACTAGAGCTAAGTAAAAACAGTCAAAGGGGTACTTTAAGCTTAAAAATAAGCTATCAAAAGAGGCTCTTAAGGACTGAAACAAAGAGGGCTTATCAAAGAGCTTATGGGCTCTTAAGATAAGCCAAAAGCTAGGGCTTAAGTTCACTAAAAAGCTAGATGGGTGGGCTTAAAAAAGTTACCCACTAGCCCCTGGGAGAATTAAGCTAAAACAAGGGCTTAATTTGACAGCTTATTTTAAGCTGTCAAATAAGCTCAATTAACAAAACTAAGTTAAAACAGATAGAAAACACCAAGGAAAGAACTTGTGCACAAATTTTAAGCTTCTAAAACACTAATAATCCTGCTGATTTTAGAGAATGAAAAAGGGCTTTTAGCTTTTATAAAAATGACACTTGAAATTTTGGCAGGTTTGACTCAACAAGTCAAATTGATCTATGGGTGTTTTTGTCTGATGTTTGAAAACACTCAATGACACTCTTTGTTGACACTAAACTCAAGATTACATATGGTTAATTAAATAAGCCATTGTATCCCTTTTAAAAAAAAACCGGTTCAAGAGCATCTTATAAAAACTTGAAAAATACAGGTTTTGATTAAAATAACTTTTAGCTAAACAATCTTAATAAAGCTCTAAATACTTAAGCTAATAAAACTAACTTTGTGACCACAAACCCATACCTAAAACTGTTTTGACCCGGTTTTTCACACTTAACCCAAAACACCCCTAATATCTTAAAAGTGACTTTTAAGCTATAAAAGCCTGAAGTAAACTCTACTTTTTTTTTAAAGACTAAACACTACTTAAGCAATATTAACAATAAAAAGGTAAAAAGCAAACAAATAAGCATTAAAAATGGATAATAAGCTAGTGTCAGAATAAGCTAAAGTAGACAGTTTTTTTAGCAATTGAATGTAAGTGAAGGAAATCAATCTACAGGCAGGACTGTTAAGCATAATATAAACCACATTAGCACAAACGAACAGTTATAAGCTAAAAAAATAAGCTAATAAGCAATTGCTACAGTAACTTTTAAGCAAAATTTAAAAGGGAATGTACCTTTAATCCTTTGCTCAAAACAGGATTTTTGAAACCTAATTAAGCTCTAACTTACCCAAAGCTTATAAATAAGCTTAAACTAAGCAAAACCAATGAGCCATCCCCAATTGCTCATTCATCCAATGCTTGATTAATCCAACAGTAACTTGTCCCTTTTAATTTTCCTTAAAGTTTTCAAAAACAGGTTATAAAATGGCTTATATTGAGAGCTTAAAGGTTAAAGAGATATTTGTAACTTAGAACACACATGTAAAACTAAAACTGAATTTTCATTAAAAAAGTGAAGTACAAGTACATTGAAGAACTAAAGTGAAAACTTAATACATTAAAACTTTTTAAACACTAAAAAACTACATTTACTGCCACAATGGGCTTACAAAGCTTAAATAGGAAAACACAAGCTAGGGTTTGGGACATGGTCGTCTTCTTTGTCTTCACTTGGGTGTGCTTTCTTGTAGACACAAATGAAGTGTGTTTGTTGTGTGAGAGTCTTCAAAAGCTAATCCCAGCCATCCATGGTCCTTGTGCTTCTTTTAAATTGATCACAGCCATTGATTCGGCAAAAGTTATGGAGAAAAGTGAGATTGCCAACATGGCAATGCCCCTTTTTTGGTGGGAAAGATAGTGGAGAGGAGGGGGGAGGTTTATCCATAGGGTTGTTTGGGTTTGCAGGATAAAGGGGAGGAGGCTAACCCGTGAGTTGGTTGGAGTTTGAAAAGGGCGGGAAAAAAAATGTTATAAAAAGGTTAGGGGTGACAGGGAAAAAGTTTTGGGTGATGGCAAGATTGGCCCCTCATGGTGATAAGGGATGTTGCAATTTTCGTCCTTGGTGTTATACAAGTTTGGGGACTTGGCAAATTAACCCCCCAAGGGTTATATTGGTTGTTGCACCCAAGGTCCTTGTGATGAAAGCCTTTGAAATGTTGGCAGATTTAACCCTTGTGGTATTTCTTTGCCAATTTGGCAGATTTGGCCCTTCTCTTTATTTCCTTCTTTTCTTCTTTCAAAACAAGTTTAGGGATTTACACGTTTAGTCCCTAAACTTATTTTTTCTTGACTTTTGGCTTCGGGTTTGTCGGGGTTGACTTGGGTTGACTTTTATACTTGGGCTTGGACTTGACTGTGTCTTTTTTCACGCTTTTCCATTCCGTGTCCGGTTTTGTCGTTTTGGCTTTGTTTTTCGTCCTTTTCTTAGATATCCGTTCCTACACAACACAATTAGCAAAACAAGCATATATTTGGCATTTTAAGTCCGTTTTTGGTTATTTTAACTTGTTTTTAAAGGTAAAAGGTATGTGTAATTAAACCTCATAACAAAATCCCCCATATAAGGTATTGCCGTGTCCTCACGCAATTGTTATGAAGAAAATTTACGAAAACTAGTATTCAATCCCCCACCGATAATAACCTCAAAAAAGTTAGCTAAGTGTTTGTCAAGGGGGAACTAAAGATCAAAAGCTTCGACAAGTCCCGTTTTCACATTTTTAATCTATACCACTAACTATCCTAATATTTTGGATTTTCCTTTTTCTTTTCTCGACTTCCTGTTTGACTTCCTTTATTATATCAACATTGGGATCATAGAATGAGAAACGCCCATAGAATAATCTACGGATGTCCTGACGGATAAATTCATCGTCCCCAATTTTTCACTAGTTCCAAACCAAGCAATTAAACAAGATCATTTGTCAATATAAGTCTAAATGCTAAGCACTCATACTTATGACTTGTGAACTTTTAACTCCCACACTGATACACGATTTAAATGTGGGTACTCATTCAACTCATCATAGAGCAATTATTTCCATCGGCATAATTCAAGATGATTCATGACTCAAAGCAACAACTTATTAGGAACTATGTAACTTGATTTTAAAGAACGAAATTTTAACTGTAGAACTTTTTGCAACATCTTCATCATTATAATCATAAGTTCTTAAAGCTAGGAATGTGTTGCTTAGTTTGAACACCTACCTAGGCCTCGCTCCCTAGTAGGATATCACAACCAACGACCGGTGTTCTTAGTTTGAAAACCCACCCCGTTGCTAGCGTAGTGGGAAATCACATCAACACCTTCTTCCTAATATGGCTAAGGAAAGATGTCTTAGTTTGAACCCCCGCCTTGTGGTTAGCGGAGTGGGATATCACGACACATCTTTTACTTGCTCCATATAATCAAATGTATGCTTCATTGGCATAATTTCAATATTCATGCATTTTTGCATTCATATTTCATTCATGCTTCTTTGGCATTTTAACTTTCAAATTACTAAGAACAGAAAAATCTCGCTTTAAAGAATCAAGTTACAAATTTGAAGCTTTTTCTAAAAACATTGATTGACTTAGTTGAATTGAAATGAGCACGTATGATTAGGTGGATTAGAAGCTAATGGGAGAAAAAGCCACAAGTTACTCATATAAGTTTTAGAAGAATCTTGCTCAGCACATAAACTTATATTTAACTCTATCACTTCTTGTTCTTCACCTTATTAAAATTCGAAGCAATAGAATTCGTGAAAGCTTAGCCTACAAGCGGTAAGTTGAGGAACTAGCTAGGGCTCAACACGCCCGATCGAGTCAAAAATTATTCTCATTCTACCCATTAGGAAAGTCAAAACTGTGACAAAACACTTATTTTATTTTTGAAAATTTTTAAATTTTTCAATTTTTTTTTTGCAAAAATTTGGTGGTAAAAACGGGATTACGTGATAACAACGGCTGCAGGCAAAAATCAAATCGAAGATCCCCCCCCATACTAGAACTAAACATCGTCCTCGATGTTTCAAAGGGGTTCCTACGCAAATCTAAGGCGTTTTTAAGTGTGTCCAAAAGATTAAAGTTCAGTCGAATTAGATTTATGGTTCATGGATCCCAAAATGAAGCTGAGGATTGTGAACTCATGTGGATACTAGAGATGCGAGTCTTCACAATCAGGGAATCCAGGAAACATACAACACAAAGCACACAAAACATGGACAAAACACGGGTAATGGAAAATGTAAGCCTCCTCACACAAAAACACTTATTTATTACTACTACTGATAAGCATGGGGTGCCTCCCACGAAGCGCTTGTTTAAGGTCGCTATGCTTGACCCGTCCCCCGAATTTATTGGTCCATGGGGAACGTCTGGAGATCCGGGACAACCTTGGTTGGTATGTCCCCTCCAAAGTAGTGTTTCAAACGATGACCATTCACTTTGAAATTTGGCCCGGAGTTTTGGGATAACTCGACAGTGCCATATGGAAAAACTTGGGTTACAGTGAATGGTCCACTCCAGCGGGTCTTAAGCTTGCTCGAGAAAATCTTCAATCTAGAGTTAAAGAGGAGGACTCGTCACCGACGTTGAATGCGATTTTTGATTTTGTAGCATTGTATTCTCTTGTTTTCTCTTTATTAGATTCAAAGAGTTTTCATAGGCTGATCACGAAGGGGCTCATTAAGTTCATTGAGTTGAACTTTTCTGTGATCTCCCGCATGTGTTAAGATCAAAGTTTGTATGCTTGAGGGGCACAGTTAGCTTTGTGCTCGAGCTCGATCTGAAGATGTACAGGCTCCTACCCGGTCACTAATTATATGGAGTACCACCCGATGGTGTTTTGTAAAGCTGTGCGGTAATTTATCGACCAAGAGGCACCGATTATCGCCCACGGTCCTTTCCAGATCCTTTTCAAACCAACGATTGGATACCTCAACTTGTCCACTGGTTTGTGGATGATACGCGGTGGAGAGACGATGAGTGACTCCATATTTAAGCATGACCTTTGAAAATTGTCATTGCAAACATGGGTTTCGCGATACCACTTATGATTGCACGAGGGGCACCAAATCTGGAGAAGAGAGATTTAAGAAATTTACAAAAGCACTCGGGCTTAATTGGTGGGAGCGCTTTCGCTTCAACCCATTTTGATAAATAATCAACGGCCACGAGTATATATTTGTTCCCTCTTGAAGACGGGAATGGCCCCATAAAGTCAATGCCCCACATGTCAAATATTTCGCAAACTTGGATAGAGTTTTGTGGCATCTCGTCACGTTGCGAAATTTTGCCTTGACGTTGACAAATGTCACATCGGGTGACAAAGTCGTGGGCATCCTTGTAGATTGTGGGCCAATAAAATCCTGAATCGAAGACCTTTTTAGCTGTGTAATTGGCACCGTAGTGTCCCCCGGTGGGTCCACTGTGGCAAGCTTTAAGAATGTCAAAAGCTTCTTGCCCCGAAACACAACGCCTAATTACTTGGTCTGCACAGATCTTGAATAGAAAGGGGTCGTCCCAAAAGTAGTGTTTGACGTCTTTGAAAAACTTTCTTTTTTGTTGGGACGACATCCCTTTGATCACAAAATTTCCCGCATGGTAGTTTGCAAAATCGGCAAACCATGGGGCATTATCATCACCACGAAAGGTAACCATCCCAAGTGTCTCGAGAGGAAATGTTTCCGTAATTTCCTTTTTCTCGAGCTCACTTTGATGGGGATTTTCAAGTCTAGAAAGGTGGTCTGCGGCGAGATTTTCTGCTCCTTTTTTATCACGGATAACGACATCAAATTCTTGGAGCAGCAAAATCCACCGGAGCAATCTTGGCTTAGCATCCTGCTTAGCAAGCAAGTACTTGAGAGCCGAGTGGTCCGTATACACTATGCTTTTAGACAAGACAAGATATGGCCGGAATTTCTCGAAAGCATACACTACGGCAAGTAATTCTTTTTCCGTTGTAGTGTAATGTGCTTGAGCCTCGGTCATAGTTTTGCTTGCATAGTGTATCGGCTGGAAGTGCTTGGTCTTACGTTGCCCTAGGACTGCCCTAACAGCAAAATCACTTGCATCACACATGATTTCAAAGGGCATCCAAGGAGCAACTAGATTGGGGGGCCAGGTTAATTCATCTAAGGGTTTCAAATGCTTTAATCGCACACTCTCGCGTGCAGATTTAAAACGGCGTTTCTTATTCAATGGGTAGGGGTCCAGTCCGTTCTTAAAAGATGTCCACTAGAATAAATCGTCGGTAGATCCGGGTGATGTGTGACCACTACGAATATTCCTCGGTCGTGGGAAGATGCGAGCACATTTTGCAATGCATAAATATGTATTTGCTTGTCAACTCAATCCCGGATTTAGAAATCTTAATGGCACGGATCTCGCGCACTTCCTTGCTCACAAAAAGTGGCACTTTTCCAATTTAGCACATGATTGGTGTCAGCGCGCACCTTTGGAGCATTTTGTCCTAAATGAATCAGGGCAAGAGGAGAAAGAAAGAGTCAACCAAAACCGCGAATTATCCATGAAGACTTCATCGCCTCATTCTATATCATATCGTGAAAGATTGCAACATCCACCTTTGACGTGCCTGTGCATTGTTAACCCAAAAAGGCATGGAGGTAGGCAAGTACCTTATATAAACCCCCCCCCCCCCCCAACCCCCCCCATATCCCGTAAGGGTGAGAGAGAGAGATAGCGCGCCTCACGCTCGATCAAGGGGTCAATTGGGTTTGTAAATGCTAGCCGGAGAATCCGTCCCACACATCTCTCGTGTAGTAACTCATTTCCGGCTCTATCTTTTCGCATATGATCCATGAATGGTAAAGGAAGGTCTTTACGAGTTGCGTCATTGAGTTTTCGGTAACGATGCAAATCGCCATCCCGTAACACAACCTAGTGGGTATTAAACTAATTTTCTTCATTTCGCGCACACGGTTATGCTCCCTTCTTTGGGACACAATGAACCGGTTACCCAGGGGCTGTCGGAGATTGTGGGTAAATTAACCCTGATCAAGAAGTTTGATAACTTCTTGCTTAATAACCTCAAGGATTTTGGGGTTAACCTTCATCATGATGTTAAACTAGGGTTTGGCATTTTCTCCTTAAAAAGTTATGGGTGCAAAAACTGTGGCTCCTCATTCAACCCCTCTCTCATATCAGAAATCTTCCAAAGCTATGACACGTTTGTGTTACTTAGAACCTTGATCAGGGCGGTTCTATACCTCATCTTTCAATGTGTTTTACCGCGATTATGACGGGTAATTTGTCATATCCTTAAAAAACGCATACCACTCGCAAGATGGGATGGTAAGTCTTTGAGTCAAGGTCGGGAGGATCTTCACATGAAGATTTGTGTGTTTTGTGCGCCTCATTATTGATACCATATGGTCGACCCCCCGGCGTGTGTGTGTGTGGTCACTCATGATCAACTGTAACACCTCTATGAAGATGTAATCCGTATCTCCCCTCCCGCTCTCTCGCATAGATCGCCACTCGCAACACCGGTGGTACTCGCGCTCTCGCTGATGTGTAGATGAGATCACAAGAAATCTCATCGATCTCATCCATTTGAAAAATCACGTCCTCCGCTGGGAAGAGAGAAAGAAGGCGACGCGAGAATCGATCTAAAGACCACGAGAGTAAAAGTGGGATTGCCCAACTTTAGAAATTTCAAGAACTTCTTGAAATATTCTTACAAGCAATGTCAATAACATCGGACTACACGGTTAAACCGTTTCAAATGATATTGTAGGAGAGGGGGGGCGTTTTAGTATCACCAACTTTGAAGGTTACGGATTGGTCATCATGTCTACGGTTATTCGTTCACACGTGAACACATATATTAAGCACGATGCCGTCTCTACTAGAAATCGCGCACGCGCCGAAGCTCCCGCTCTTCGCGCCGAGCACAACGCTCGCCGCTTCGGCACAACAACTCTCCGCAACGACCACAAAATCTCGCGGCCAGGAAAGAAGAACGTTCCAACTTTCACGAAACCATCCTCGGCGATGCCGTTGGAGTAGAAATCGTTCGTGTCGGTCAAGTTTCAAGTTATCATTGGGTTTTGGTCAAAGCTGGGAGACTTAGTTCTTTCCAAATAGAGAGAGGCATTAGGTTGATGCTTGCACCGAGATCGGCTAAGGCTAAGCATTCATTCATCTCCGGAAAAAATCAACGGTAATCAAGAAATCTTCTCCGGGGTCCCCTCCCACGTTTGCTCGCTACGCGCGCTCTCCTTATGTGTTGAAAACGCCGAGCTGTGTGTCGTTTACCGGTGTCTTTGTCAACTCCAATTATCTTTTCCTTGTCATGGAGGAGCTTCCTAAACATTGGTGCTAATTGGGCCCTCGCGCGCGTAGGGAGAGGCGTCGCGAAACACACGCGCTCGCACGCGAAATGGAGTCCCGAGAATCTCCATAACTTTCGCAAGCTAGAGATCGTCTTTTTCACGGAACTTTCTTTTGTTGGCCCTTGAAGGAATAAGGCAAGAGTGGCGTTTAGTCTTTGGAACAACAACGGTCTCACCAATCTGGTCATTAGTCGCGCGCGCTCACACCGGATGTGTTGGATGTTTTCGGGTTGGCACCGTATCTTTGTCACTCGGGTTCATTTTCCGTCTCTTTAGGAGATCGCTCGCTCTCGCAAGGTACATTCTAGGCTCCACTCCACTCACACGCTTCTGGGTATGTGATAGCTTCGCACATCTCCTTTTCGGTTAGCAATGGATGTTGCTTGCCGAAGTTAACGACTCTCCCCCGTGCTCACGCTCAGTTAGGCAAAGTATTCTCACGCTCGCGCCGCGAATTTGGTGATCAGGTCCGTTATATTTGCCATTTGATTTTGCAAATTTTGCTATCCTCTCAGACGCGCGCATTAGCCTTTAGTGACGTCAGGGTTTCCATCGGACTTAGACACACCTGGTGTTGGATGAGTGGAGGCTGGGAGCTTGGTATGGGGAGCTTGAAAAGTCGGGGTTGATTAATTGAGGTTGGTACCCAACAAATACAACCACCAACCTCGAACTTTATGGCGGGGGGCGGTACCCCCCACCCCCCACACCCACCCACCAGCCGCCCCCAGTGATGGGGGGGGTGGTTGGGTTAAAATGACAGGGGGTCGAGGATAGAGGGGGAGCACCCCCCCTCCGCCCCATTGGGTGTGGGGGGGGTGGGGGGTAGGGGTTGGGGTATAAGGGTTTGGTGGGACGCTAAACTTCGCGACCTTGGAGTGCTGAAATTAGTTTACCTGATTTTGGTCATATTGTCTTCCCCGATTTTGGATTTTGAAATTGATCCCCGATTTTGGTTCTTGTTTTGATGGTTTATTGTCATAGGAGGTGAAAAATCGTGTGAGTAATGCGGGGGTCGAATTTGGTTAGCAACGATGATCTGAGGTCGGTAATGGCTGATTCCCTTGAGTTGTAGTTAAACTGTGGCGGCTTGTGACACGTATTCTTGGATATTGTCACGATAGTCATTGGTGGCTGTACAATTTTGGTAAGAATGACCACCCCTGCAAGTTACACAACTTTGCTCAACCGCTTTTACGGGAGCAGGAGCTGGAGTTTGGTTTTTCTTATCGAGAATCAATGCTCTAACCATATCTTTCAGTTCAGCAACATCGGATGAAACTACTGGGGTAGAAGAGCTCGTACTCACTTTGGAAACAATGGGTTTGCTTCGTGATTGACGAACCTTGGACTTGCTCTCGATGATTTTCAGGCATTCTCGAGGCATTTTATCCAGAAAGTTACCACCTGCAGCGAAGTTCAATGAATCTTGATCATTTGAATTTAGGGCTATTATGAGTGTATGTGTTGATGCAATTCTGAAAACCCATGATGCGGGATCCCCTAAGAGAATAATTGAATCGGTTCCCATTGCTCATTAAAAACATTTCATCAAATTTTTTTTTTGGGTTGTGAATTCGTGATTTACATTTCGAAAGATTTTGTTTGTTTTGAGGGAGGGTAGAATTTGTTCATGAATTTTCGAAACAAGATCATCCCATGTATGAATCGAATCGAGGGGGCTCTTTTTCAAGCAAAATCCGGGCTGCTGCTCCCTCGACGGGGAAAATGGGAAAAAGCATAAGGCTAAAACCGACTGTTCGGGATGTTCGGGGAACTTCATCGTTAGAAGTGATCTTGTTGAAATAACGGATCGTGGGCATGTGGTCTTCTTTTCGTGTCCATAAAATTGCTGGTTTTGAACCAGATTTAAGTATGACCATGCTTGATCTCAAACTTGTTCGTGTAATTTCAGGAACAACGAATCGCATCCTCTTAACCTCCTCGGTGGGTGTTCGAGCTATTGCGGCCTTAGTTCTATTATCGTCCATCGTAAACTATGGAGGATTGAAAGTTTCTTGATTGTTATTTGGTTTCTCTAAAAAGGGGATTTGGTGAATTCAACAGAAGTTTTGTCGGACTTGGGTTTGTCGAGTCTACGGGCTGAATCGTGTGCGCCATGCACAAAATAGAAATATAAAAAGAAAAGTTACACTAATTATTTTGGTTTTTTTCTAATGATTATTTCACAATGTATTTTACGGACAATGAGATAGACAACTTCACCAAATAATTCTACTTACTTCAACTGGTATCTCTCAAACAAGGTAAGCACGGTGAGCGGAGGATCAGGAGTAGGAATAGATTTCGATGCTATTTCTCCTTTCGGGTCTCTGTTCCTGGAACAACCTCCTTATACCCACTTTATAGTTTGTTTAGCTTTTCAGGGTGAGCCGTACGTCGTAGAGGGACACAAATGGCACGTTTTGTAAATCTTTTGTTCGAGTTGGACCACAAGTTCCGGAAGTTTATTATGATAATACCTAGTTAAGAATATTATATTTTGGTATTTTTACCAATTTGTGAATTTTATTGATAATTAAAGACAATGTTTTTATATTTTTGGTTTTTCTTTTGTTTTTATATGATAATTATACTAAAAGAAAATGAAAAATATTTTTGTACTTTTTTTTATATAAAAATATTCACAGCTTCAAACACAAATTGTCAAACGTAACGATAATCGTTTTCACAGCCTCCCCGGCAACGGCGCCAAAAATTGATTGCTGCCAAACTACACCTTAAAATATATATAATATATAATAAAATATAAAATATATATAGTAAGAATAGTCTAGAAACAAAATCAATAAAACCGAGAAGTAGTATAGAATTTTCCCGGGTCGTTAATCCCCAATGAGGCTGTGCTGGAAAATCGATACAGTCGGAAGATTTGAGTTTGAAGGAGAGAAATGATTTGAGAGTGTGGAAAGTTAAATTAAACAATAACAAACAAAAACGTTTAAGAAAAACCTAAAAATTATGAAATTAAGCTAGAAAACGAGAGCACGAATCCCGAACAAAGGGTCAAAAACCTAAAATCTTCAAAATTAACCCTACAAAGAAATTTTTACTTCTAAACTACTCTAGGAGACAAATAACGAAGAATAAAAAAGACTAGACTGAAAACGGAGGTCGTTTGACCCAAAAACGAGTCAAGACAAAATCCGTACCCGGAACCGTTCTTTAAAAAGCAAAAAGTTACAAAAATGACCCTACGAAAAGTTTTATATTTTTCCTACAATATATGACTAAGAAAATTTTCTCTAAAAAGAAAAATATATGTTTTTTGATAAATTTTCTGTTTTTTTTTTATGGAATTTTTGTAAACTTTTAACTAAATTAAATTGTAAAAAATACTAAACGACTTTTAAAAATTCTGAAAATTTTACTAAAAATACTAGACACTATGATTAACCTACGAAAAATAAGAAGCTAAAAATTGGCTTATAAATAAGCCCGAAATAAGCTGTAAACAGCTTATAGACTAAAAATGGAAAATGGGGTTAAATATTAAACCACTTGGGACTTTAATGAAAAAGTCCCAAGGGCGCAGCGGTAAGTGTGGGTTATAAAGAGGGGATGTATCGAGGGTAGAGACCCGGGTTCGAGTCTTGCTCACCCGGGTCACCCCTTGTCTTCCCCTTTTTTTTTCGAAAAACTTTGTGAACCAAAGTTGTTAAGCTTATTGAGCTTAACAACTTTCAAAACTACAACTTTTTCTAGAAACTTATGAATAAGCTGAAAATGAGCTTTTAAAGTCGACAGTTGGCTTAAAAGAGCTTAAGGCTAAAAAAAACTAAGTCTTTTGGATTTTGTGGACTAATAAGCTAGACTTGGACTAAAAAGCTAAAAGGGGGACTTAACCTAACCTAGATAAGCACTAAGGTCTAAAATGGGGCAACTAAATAAGCTGAAAGAGGGCTTATAAGACAGAAAACTTAAACTAAGCTTAAAAGGCAAAAAGGGCTTAACTGTTAACAAAATAAGCAAAGAAAATGGGCAAATAAGCACTCACAGCTTATCACTCCATCCTAAAAAGCAACTAGGAGCACAAATAAGCAATTGAGCTAAGCTCAATAAGCCAAGAGGTGGCTTAATACCCACAGCAGTACTAACTAAAAAGTTAGTACTGTTGGTGTAAATATGGGCTAAAAAAAACTTAATAAGCTAAGGACAAGGGCAATAAGCTATCTAGGCAACTAATACACTTAATAAGCAAGAAAAAGACTGAATTCAACTACTAATAAGCATCCTAATAAGCTAGAAAGAAAATAAGCAGTTTCTACACTAAGCTAGGCAAAAATAGCCAAAGGGCTACTTTAAGCTTAAAAATAAGCTATCAAAAGAGGATCTTAAGGTCTGAAATTGAGGAGGTTTGTCTAAGAGCTTATTGGCTCTTAAGATAAGCCAAAATCTAGGACTTAGGTTAACTAAAAAGCTAGATAGGATGGCTTAAAGTTAACCCCTTAGCACCAGGGGAACACTAAGCTAAAACAAGGGCTTAATTTGACAGCTTATTTTAAGCTGTCAAATAAGCTCAAAATCAAAAACAAAATGAAAACAGATGAAAAAGGGCTTAAGGTGAGCTTATGCTCAAAATCTAGGCTTCTAAAAACAATGAAAACATGCTGAATATGGTTCTTTAAAAAGGGCTTTTTGGCTTAAAGAAATTGACACTTACTTCTTGGCAGGTTTGACTTAACAAGTCAAATTGACTCAAGGGTGTTTTGTCAGCTTGTTTTAAACACACAATGACACTCTTCTTTGACACTAAAACTCAAGTATACAATGGCTTCTAAATAAGCCATTGTATCCCTTTTTAAAGAACAACAGGTTCAAGAGCACTTATAAAAACTTAAAAAACAGGTTTTGACTTAAAAAACTTTAGCAAAACAAACTTAAATAAGCTCAAATACTTAAGCTAAAACTAACTTTGTGACCACAACCCATACCAAACTGTTTTGACCCGTTTTCACACTTAACCCAAACACCCCCTTAATATCTTAAAAGTGACTTTTAAGCTATAAAAGCTGAAGTAAACTAAACTTTTTTTAAAAGACTAACACTACTTAAGCAATATTAAACAATAAAAAGGTAAAAAGCAAAACAAATAAGCACTTAAAATGGATAATAAGCTAGTGACAGAATAAGCTAAAGTAGACAGTTTTTAGCAATTTGAATGTAAGTGAAAGGAAATCAACTACAAGGCAGACTTTAGCATAAATAAACACCAATAAGCACAAAAGAACAGTAATAAGCTAAAAAAATAAGCCAATAAGCACTGCTACAGTAACTGAGGTAAAATTTAAAAGAGAATGTACCTTTGATCCTTTGCTCAAAACAGGATTTTTGAAACCTAATAAGCTCTAAACTTACCCAAAGCTTATAAATAAGCTTAAACTAAGTAAACCCAATGAGCCTTCCTTAATTGCTCATTCATCCAATGCTTGATCCAACAGTAACTTGTCCCTTTTAATTTTCCTTAAAGTTTTCAAAAACAGGTTATAAAATGGCTTATATTGAGAGCTTAAAGGTTAGAGAGATATTTGTAACTTAGAACACACATGTAAATCTAAAACTGAATGTTCATTAAAAAAAGTGAAGTACAAGTACATTGAAGAACTAAACTGAAAACTTAATACATTAAAACTTTTAAACACTAAAAAACTACATGGTTTGCCTCAAGGGCTTACAATGCTTAAATAGTAGGAAAAACGAGCTAGGGTTCCTCCTTCTTGTCTTCACTTGGTGTGCTTCTTTGAAGACACAAAAACGTCTTGTGTTTGTTGTGTGAGTGAAACCCAAACTCTTATCTAGACCCTTGATATCAACTTGTGCTTCTTTAGAAACAATCACAGCCTTCGATTTGTGCTTTGAATAATGTGAGATTGCCAACTTGGCAATGAGGGTTGTAGTGGAGGTGAAGGTGAAGTCTTATCCACTGGTTATTTGAGTTGCAGGGTAAAAAGATAAAGGAGATTGAGTGTTTTGGGGAGGGGGAAAGTGATCACGGGCTTTGGGTTTTGGTCATGGCGGGAAAAGTGGGTTTGAGAGAGACAGAGTGAAAGTTTGCCCATTTGGCAAAAATGACCCCTCAAGGTGTCTTGTTGATTTGCAAGTTTCGTCCCTGGTTAATGCAAGTTTGGGGACTTGGCAGTTTCAGTCCCCAAAGGTTATACATGGAGTTGCAGTACACGTCCTTGGGGGTTATAGAAATTTCGGGACTTGGCAAGAACACCCCCTGAGGGTTATATAACTAAATGCACCACAAGTCCTTGCGTGTTACAAGCATTTGTCCTTGGCAGCTTTGGCCCTTGGGGTATCTCTTTGGTCATTTGGCAGTTTTGCCCCTTCTCTTTATTTTCTTCTTTTTCCTCTTTACATAAGTTTAGGGACTTAACAAGTTTAGTCCCTAAACTTGTTTTTCTTGACTTTTTGGCTTCGGGGTTGACTTGGGTTGACTTTTCTACACTTGGGCTTGGACTTGACTGTGTCTTTTCCACGCTTTTCCATTCCGTGTCCGGTTTTGTCGTTTTGGCTTTGTTTTTCGTCCTTTTCTTAGATATCCGTTCCTGCACAACACAATTAGCAAAACAAACATATGGCATTTTAAGTCCGTTTTTGGTTATTTTAACTTGTTTTTAAAGGTAAAAGGTATGTGTAATTAAACACATACCAAAATCCCCCATACTAAGGTATTGCCGTGTCCTCACGCAATGTTATGAAGTAAACATTTACGAAAACTAAGAATCTCAATCCCCCTCGACTAATAACCTCGAAAAGTAGCTAAGTGTTCGTCAAGGAGAATTAAAGAAATAGCTTCGACAAGTCCCGTTTTCACCATTTTTTTTATCTGTACACTAACTATCCCTAATATTTTTGGATTTTCTTTTTCTTTTCTCGACTACCTGTTTGACTTCCTTTATTTTATCAACACTGGGATCATAGAATGAGAAACGCCCATAGAATAATCTACGGATGCCCGAATGGATAAATTCATCGTCCCCGATTTTTCACTAGTTCCAAACCAAGCAATTAAACAAGATCATTTGTCAATATAAGTCTAAATGCTAAGCACTCATACTTATGACTTGTGAACTTTTAACTCCCAACATGAATATATGATTTAAATGTGTGTACTCATTTCAACTCCAATCAAGTCAACTTATTTCCATAGTCATAATTCAAGATGATTCCATAGTCGTAATTCAAGATGAATCATGACTCAAAGCAACAACTTATTAGGACCTTGTAACTTGATTTTAAAGAACGAAATTTTAACTGTAGAACTTTTTGCAACATCTTCATCATTATAATCATAAGTTCTTAAAGCTAGGAATGCGTTGCTTAGTTTGAACACCTACCCAGGCCTCGCTCCCTAGTAGGATATCACAACCAACGACCGATGTTCTTAGTTTGAAAACCCACCCCGTTGCTAGCGTAGTGGGAAATCACAACAACACCTTCTTCCTAATATGGCTAAGGATAAGTGTCTTAGTTTGAACCCTCACCTAGACCTCGCTTCCTGGTGAGATATCACAACACACCAAATCCCTAGAAGTAAAGATGTCTTAGTTTGAACCCCCACCTCGTGGTTAGCGGAGTGGGATATCACGACACATCTTTTACTTGTTCCATATAATCAAATGTATGCTTCATTGGCATAATTTCAATATTCATGCATTTTTGCATTCATACTTCATTCATGCTTCTTTGGCATTTTAACTTTCGAATTATTAAGAACAGAAAAATCTCGCTTTAAAGAATCAAGTTACAAATTTGAAGCTTTTTCTAAAAACATTGATTGACTTAGTTGAATTGAATTGAGCACGTATGATTAGGTGGATTAGAAGCTAATGGGAGAAAAAGCCACAAGTTACTCATATAAGTTTTAGAAGAATCTTGCTCAACACATAAACTTATATTTAACTCTATCACTTCTTGTTCTTCACCTTATTAAAATTCGAAGCAATCGAATTCGTGAAAGCTTAGCCTACAAGCGGTAAGTTGAGGAACTAGCTAGGGCTCAACACGCCCGATCGAGTCAAAAATTATTCTCATTCTACCCATTAGGAAAGTCAAAACTGTGACAAAACACTTATTTTATTTTTGAAAATTTTTAAAATTTTTCAATTTTTTTGGTATTTTTGCAAAAATTTGGTGGTAAAAACGGGATTACGTGATAACAACGGCTGCAGGCAAAAATCAAATCGAAGATCCCCCCCATACTAGAACTAAACATCGTCCTCGATGTTTCAAAGGGGTTCCTACGCAAATCTAAGGCCGTTTATGAAGTGTGCCAAAAGATAAAACGTTAGTCGATTAGATTTGGATACTGGATTCCCAAAATGAAGCTGAGGATGTGAAACTCTTGTGGATACTGCGAGCACGAGAGTCTTCACAATCCGGGAAATCCTGGACATACAACACAAAGCACACAAAACATGGACAAAACACGGGTAATGGAAAATGTAAGCCTCCTCACACAAAAACACTTATTACTACATACTACTACTGATAAGCATGGGGTGCCTCCCACGAAGCGCTTGTTTAAGGTCGCTATGCTTGACCCGTCCCCCGAATTTATTGGTCCATGGGGAACGTCTGGAGATCCGGGACAACCTCGGTTGGTATGTCCCCTCCAAAGTAGTGTTTCAAACGATGACCATTCACTTTGAAATTTGGCCCGGAGTTTTGGGATAACTCGACAGTGCCATATGGAAAAACTTGGGTTACAGTGAATGGTCCACTCCAGCGGGTCTTAAGCTTGCCCGAGAAAATCTTCAATCTAGAGTTAAAGAGGAGGACTCGATCACCGACGTTGAAAACGCGGTTTTTGATCTTGGAGTCATGGATTCTCTTTGTTTTCTCTTTATAGATCAAAGAGTTTTCATAGGCATGATCACGAAGTTCATTAAGTTCATTGAGTTGAACTTTTCTGTGATCACCCGCTGTTTTGATATCAAAGTTTGTATGCTTAAGGGCCCAGTAAGCTTTGTGCTCAAGCTCAATCGGAAGATGACATGCCTTTCGGTACACTAACTTATATGAAGTACACCCGATGGGTGTTTTGTAAGCTGTGCGGAAAGCCCAAAGTGTGTCATCTAGTTTATCCGACCAAGAGGCACGATTTTGGCCTACGGTCCTTTCAAGAATCCTTTTCAAACCACGATTGGATACCTCAACTTGTCCACTTGTTTGTGGATGCTACGCGGTAGAGAGACGATGAGTGACTCCGTATTTAAGCATGACCTTTGCAAATTGGTCATTGCAAAAATGGGTTCCGCGATCACTTATGATTGCACGAGGGGCACCAAATCTGGAGAAGAGAGATTTAAGAAATTTACAAACAACTCGGGCATCGTTGGTGGGGAGCGCTTTCGCTTCAACCCATTTTGATAAATAATCAACGGCCACGAGTATATATTTGTTCCCTCTTGAAGACGGGAATGGCCCCATAAAGTCAATGCCCCACATGTCAAATATTTCGCAAACTTGGATAGAGTTTTGTGGCATCTCGTCACGTTGCGAAATTTTGCCTTGACGTTGACAAATGTCACATCGGGTGACAAAGTCGTGGGCATCCTTGTAGATCGTGGGCCAATAAAAACCTGAATCGAAGATTTTTTTAGCGGTGTAATTGGCACCGTAGTGTCCCCCGGTGGGTCCACTGTGGCAAGCTTTGAGAATGTCAAAAGCTTCTTGCCCCGAAACACAACGCCTAATTACTTGATCTGCACATATCTTAAACAAGAAGGGGTCGTCCCAAAAGTAGTGTTTGACGTCTTTGAAAAACTTTCTTTTCTGTTGGGACGACATTCCTTTGATCACAAAATTCCCCGCATGGTAGTTTGCAAAATCGGCAAACCATGGGGCATTATCATCACCACGAAAGGTAACCATCCCAAGTGTCTCGAGAGGAAATGTTTCCGTAATTTCCTTTTTCTCGAGCTCACTTTGATGGGGATTTTCCAGTCTAGAAAGGTGGTCTGCGGCGAGATTTTCTGCTCCTTTTTTATCACGGATAACGACATCAAATTCTTGGAGCAGCAAAATCCACCGGAGCAATCTTGGCTTAGCATCCTGCTTAGCAAGCAAGTACTTGAGAGCCGAGTGGTCCGTATACACTATACTTTTGGACAAGACAAGATATGGCCGGAATTTCTCGAAAGCATACACTACGGCAAGTAATTCTTTTTCCGTTGTAGTGTAATGTGCTTGAGCCTCGGTCATAGTTTTGCTCGCATAGTGTATTGGCTGGAAGTGCTTGGTCTTACGTTGCCCTAGGACTGCCCCTACAGCAAAATCACTTGCATCACACATGATTTCAAAGGGCAAGTCCCAATCTGGGGCAACTAGAATTGGAGCCTGGGTTAACTTCATCTTAAGTGTTTCAAATGCTTCGATGCATTCCTTCGAGAAGATAAACGGAGTTTCTTTTTCAAGGAGGTGGGTCATAGGCCGGGCGATTTTGGAAAAATCCTGAATAAATCGTCGGTAGAATCCGGCGCCGTTTGACCCCCCGAAAGAGAAAACTGCGAATACCCTTCACGGTAGTGGGATGAGGCAATTTTGCAATGACATCAACTTTTGCCTTATCAACCTCAATCCCGGATTTAGAAATCTTATGGCCAAGGACTATGCCTTCCTTGACCATAAAGTGGCACTTTTCCCAATTTAGCACAAGATTGGTGTCTTCGCACCTTTGGAGCATTTTGTCTAGGTGGGAAAGGCAAGAAGAGAAAGAGTCACCAAAAACCGAGAAATCATCCATGAAGACTTCCATGGTTTTCTCAATCATATCGTGAAATTTCCAACCTACACCTTTGGAACGTGCCTGGGTGCTTGCATAACCCAAAAGGCATGCCGACGGTTGGCAAATGTTCCCATAAGGGCAGGTGAAGGTAGTCTTCCCTCTTGATCAAATGGGTCAATTGGGATTTGAAAGTAGCCGAAATCCGTCCAAAAAGCCAATAGGTACTCATTCCGGCAATCTCTCAAGCATCTGATCAATGAATGGTAAAGGGAAATGGTCGTTACGAGTTGGCATCATTGATTTTCGGTAATCGATGCAAACTCGTCCATCCCGTAACCACAGTGGGTATTAACTCATTTTCTTCATTTTTCACAACGGTTATGCCTCCCTTCTTAGGGACACAATGAACCGGGCTTACCCAGGGGCTGTCAGAGATAGGGTAAATTAACCCTGCATCAAGAAGTTTGATAACTTCTTGCTTAATAACCTCATGGATTTTGGGGTTAACTCTTCTCTGATGTTGAACTACGGGTTTGGCATTTTCCTCCATCAAAATCTTATGGGTGCAAAACTGTGGATCTATCCCCTTAATAACAGAAATCATCCAACTATGGGCATGATATTGTGTGACTTGAGAACCTTGATCAGGGCGGTTTTATCCTCATCTTTCAAGTTTTTAGCGATTATGACGGGTAATTTGTCATCACCCTCCAAAAACGCATACTCAAGATGGGATGGTAAGTCTTTGAGTTCAAGGTCGGGAGGATCTTCACATGAAGATTTATCCTTTTCAGGCACATTAATTTCACAAACTGGTGACGGAGGGAGATTTGGGTCACTATTGATCACACTTAACAACTCCTCAAGGTAAACAGTATCTCCCTCAGAATCATAGATGCCATCAACACCCGGTGGTATTGAATCATCGTGTTCAAGAAATGCATCGATCTCTTCCATTAGAAAATCACTTCCTCCGAAGGGAGTGAAAGATGGAGAGCGAGAATCGATCGTAAGACCCGAAGTAGAAGTGGGATTGCCACTTTCAGAAATTTCAAGTACTTCTTGAACATATTCTTCACAAGCAATGTCAATAACATCGACTCGGTTAACTGTTTCAATGATATTGTAGGAGAGAGTTTTAGTATCACCAACTTTGAAGGTTACGGATTGGTCATCATGTCTAAGGGTCATTTGTTCACCGTGAACATCTATTAAGGCACGTGCCGTCCTCAAGAAAGGTCTTCCTAAGATTAAGGGAGCCCGAGGATCGGCAACGTAATCAACGACCACAAAATCGGCAGGAAAGAAGAACGTTCCAACTTTCACGAAAACATCCTCGGCGATGCCGGTTGGAGTAGAAATCGTTCGGTCGGCAAGTTCAAGTATCATTCGGGTTTTGGTCAAAGCTGGGAGACTTAGTTCTTTCCAAATGGAGAGAGGCATTAGGTTTGATGCTTGCACCGAGATCGGCTAAGGCTAAGCATTCATTCATCCACCAAAATCACACGGTATAAGAAATCTATCGGGGTCCCCAAGTTTCTCGGGAAACTTTTTTTTAGGATGACCGCCGAGCAATTCACGATCACCGTTTTTTTATGTGGGTCTTGTCACTCAATATCTTATCCTTGCCCATTGAGGAGCTTTCTAAACATTGGAGTAAATTTGGGCATGTGTAGAGAGCGTCGCAAAAACAAAACTTTAGCTCGAAATGGAGATCGAAAAATCTCGATAAATTTTGAAGCTAGAAAAGATCGTCTTTTCACGGAACTTGTCTTTGTTGACCCTTGAAGGATAAGGCAAGGTTGGTTTAGTCTTTGGAAACAACTACGGTACTCACCAATTTGGTCATTAGTTTGGACCACCGAAGGTTGGATGTTTTCGGTGCTTGGTTGCACCGTATCCTTTGTCACCTCGGGTTCATTTTCCGTCTCTTTAGGAGGAGAAGAAGTTTGAGGTCCATTATAGGAAACACCGCTTCGGGTAGTGATTGCCTCTCACATCACCTTTCGGGTTAGCAATGGGTTGCCATGTAAGAAACCCGAGCCCGAAGTAGAAGCAGTATTACTATTCACGAATTTGGTGATCAGGTCCGTTATATTTGCCAATTGATTTTGCATATTTTGCATAACCGCGTCATTAGCTTTAACGTAGTGATCAAAATCGGACTTAGACACACCTGGTGTTGGATGAGCTGGAGCGGAGTCTTGTATGGTGGAGCGAAAAGTCGGGGTTGATTAATCTGAGGTGGTAACATGTCCCTTGGAATTGAAATTATTACCTCGATTTTGTTTCTAAATTGTTTCCAGATTTTGGTTGAAATTGATCCCCCAATTTTGGTTGTTTTGATGGTTTTGCATAGGAGGAAAACCGGGAGGTCGAATTTGGTTAGCAACCATCTGAGGTCGGTAACTGGCATTCCCTTGGTTGTAGTTAACTGTGGCGGCTTGTGACACGTATTCTTGGATATTGTCACGATAGTCATTGGTGCTGGACAATTTTGGTATAGAATGACCAACCCCCGCAAGTTACACAACCTTGCTCTGCTTTTGGAGCGGGAGCTGGAGTTTGGTTTTTCTTATCGAGAATCAATGCTCTAACCATATCTTTCAGCTCAGCAACATCGGATGAAACTGCTGGGGTAGAAGAGCTCGTACTCACTTTGGAAACAATGGCCTTGCTTCGTGATTGACGAACTTTGGACTTGCTCTCGATGATTTTTAGGCATTCTCGAGGCATTTTGTCTAAGAAGTTACCACCGGCAGCAGAGTTCAATGAATCTTGATCAATTTAGTTGAGGGAATTGTAGAATGTATCGAGTTGATGCAATTCTGAAAACCCATGATGCGGGCATCCCCTAAGAAGATCATTGAATCGGTCCCATGCCTCGTAAAACGTTTCATCAAATTTTTGTTGAAATCTCGTGATTTCATTTCGAAGATTTGTTGTTTTAGAGGGAGGGAAGAATTTGTTAATGAATTTCGAAACAAGATCATCCCATGTAAGAATCGATCGAGGGGGTTCTTTTTCAAGCCAAATCCGGGCGGCTCCCTCGAGGGAAAATGGGAAAAGCATAAGCTTAACCGACGTACTCGGGACGTTCGGGAACTTCATCGTAGAAGTGATCTTGTTGAAATATCGGATGTGAGCATGTGGGTCTTCTTTATCATGTCCAAAAAATTGCTTGTTTTGAACAAGATTAAGTAGACCATGCTTGATCTCAAAGTTGTTCGCGGTAATTTCGGGAACAACGATCGCATCCTCGTAACCCTCGGTGGGTGCTTCGAGTAATTGCGCCATAGTACGATTATCGGCCATCGTAACTATGGGAGGATTGAAAGTTTCTTGATTGTTATTTGGTTTCTCAAGATTGGGTGATTCAACAGAAGTTTGTCGGACTTGTTGTTGTCGACGTTTACGGGCTTGAGAACGAGTGCGCATGCACAAAATAGAAATATAAAAAGAAAATTTACACTAATTTTTTTTTTGGTTTTTTCAATGATTTATTCACAATGTATTTTAACGGACAATGAGGTAGGACAACTTCAACCAAATAATCTACTTACTTCACGGTAGCTCTCAAAAAGATAAACGCACAGGTGAGCGGAGGAGTAGGAATAGCGCGAAGCTTATTTCTCCTTTCGGGTCGTAGTTCCTCGGAACAACCCTCCTTATACCCACTTTTTAGTTTGTTAATCAAATCGAGGTGAGCCGTACGTCGTAAGAGACACAAATGGCAAGTTTTTGAATCTTTTGTTCGGGAACTTATTGATGGATAATACTTCAATGGAAAGTATTATATGTTGGTGTTCTTTTACCAACTTGGTGAATTTATTTATTATTTCTTTTTATGGAAATTGTTTTTTTTATATGATAATTATACTAATAAAAGAAAATGAAAAATATTTTTGTATTTTTTATATTTTTATAAAAATAGAAGAAATATTCACAACTTCAAACACAAATTGTCAAACGTTACGAAAATCGTTTCACAGCCTCCCCGGCAGCGGCGCCAAAAATTGATTGTTCAATAATACATATATATATAATATATAAGCAAACTATCAACCAATTGCCTTTGACCAAAGCAAGAAGTCAAAAATCCACAAAATCAATGAAACCGGAAGTAGTATAGAATATTTCCGGGTCGTTATGTCCCAACGAGGCTTGAATGGAAAATCGAATGACGAATTGATAATTGATGTTTGAATATGACAAGGATATGATTGGGCACTAAACCTAATAAGCAAATGCACACAAAGATAAGCAAGGAAAATAAGCTAGAACAAGCATAAAAGCTAGAAATGGTAAAAACACTTAAAACTTTTAAACTAAGACACAAATAAGCTCAAATAAGCTTAAGACAAAACCAAATAAGCTAGACTAACTCTAAATAAGCAAATTCAGCAAGCAATTAAGCTAAGCTAAGCAGGAGAAACTCAGCAGTACTAACAACAGTACTAACAGTACTAACTTGGAGTTAGTACTGCTAGCTTTAAGTTAGTACTGCTAGCTCTACTAAAACACAATGAAACAAGAAATAAGCAAATAAGCTAAAACATATATTTAACTATCCCTAATAAGCACTCAGGCATAAGAATAAGCAACTAGAATAAACTAGAGTGGCAAATAAGCTAAAAAGCTACAAACTGATAAACTCTTAGAATTACTATGAAAAGGGCGAATAAGCTTAAATAAATTCTACTAAAGACAGTAACGAAAATCGGCTTAATCTATTCTAAAAAAACTAAGAAAATCTTAAATAAGCAGAAACAATAAGCTAATAAGCAGAAATGAACCAACAGTACTAACAGTATTAACTACCAGTACTAACTTGGAGTTAGTACTGCTAGCTTTGAGTTAGTACTGCTAGCTTTAAAAATCCAAAAGAGAACTAGCAGTACTAACTTGGAGTTAGTACTGCTTGTTCCAAAAACCTCTTAAAGTTTTCAAAAGTCATTTATTTCAAGCTGATTTGATCCTAATTTGTTAAAAACAGATTATCAAATAACAGAATAAGGCACTTATAAGCAGATTTCAATCAATAATAAGCACTTAATAAGCTAAATCATTCTAACAGTATTAACTAAACATTCTACCAGTACTAACTAGGAAATTTGCACAAATCAATTTTACACTGAAGTCTAAGCAAGATAAGCACTAAACATCATAACAAAGCATTAACATAAACAATAAATAAGTACTGATAAACAGATCTACAGTAAATAAGATGAAGACAAGAAAAAGAAACTTACAACACCCTTGCTTAAACTGGGCTGCTTAAGCTTTTACAAGCTGATCTACAAGCTCTAGCTTGTCAAAGACAAGCTAGTAGTGTCCATAAGCCCATCCAAAACTGGCTTATCATCCATAAAATAAGTTGTGGTGTATTTGAGAGTGATTTTTATGATTTTATCTTAACTACTTAGCTAAACAGCTTATAAACAAGCTCTTTTGAAATCTTTTCAAACACAACTAAGCACTAGTTAGCAATTTAGAATTTGAAATTTGAAAATTGGAATTTAACATAAAACCTCAACACTTCATTAAACTTGGAAATTAGTACAAAGCTGAACGAAAAAGTACAATAAGCTGTAAATGACTTAATTGAAATGACAATTTAACTATATGCTAAGATTTGCTAAGATAAAACTAAGGTTAAACTAAGATGCCTCCAAGGCTTACAAAAGGCTCTATTTATAGCCGAAGTCTTCTCTTCTTGGACTTGAAGCTTGTGCTTTCTTTGTGAGAGCTTCCTAGGGTGTTTTTGTTTTGTAAGGGACTTGATAAGAGCAATCTCAGCCATTCAATCTTCTTGTGCTTCTTTTTGAGACAATCATAGCCATCGAAAAGCTTGGAAAGTGGTGGGATTGCCAACTTGGCAATTATATATGGGGAGGTGGTGATAGTGGAGGAGGGGGAAATGTCTTACCCAAGGGGTTGTAGAGGTTGCAGGGTAAAAGGGAAGAAGAGACCCTGTGACCGGTTCTTGGGTTTTGTTGGGCAGGAAAAATGGATTTGGGGAAGTTGGCAGCTTTGGCCCCTCATCTCATATATCTTCATTGCAATTTCAGCCCTTGTCTTTTTATTCTTGTAATACAACTTGAGGTTTGGCAATTTCAGTCCCTCAAGTTGTATTTTCTTCATTTGGATGACTTCTGACTTTGTCGGGGTTGACTTTCCTGTTGACTTTTTGACTTTGACTGACTTTGGCTTCGATTTGACTTTGTCTTTTCCATCCCGTGCTCGGTCCATTCCCTGGTGATCGGTGTTTTTTTTTTTTGGGTTTTAGTTATTTGGCTATATTTTTGTCGCTCCTTTCTCTTGTTTGAATAAATCCATTTCCTGCACAATACAAATGCAAAACATACAAATACAATGTATTTTTGGTACGTTTTTAGTCATTTAAGCTCGTTTTTAATGGAAAAAGGTATGTGTAATTAAGCACATACCACCTATTGAATGTCTACAGCCTATATCTTTTAAGATTCTAATCTCATATTTGCAAGCTACTATTAGTGGATAATTAGGCCCAAGCCCGACTTGTAGGTTTGGTTCCATTAGGGTTTGTTTATGTTTCCACTCTACATATTGTGGCTCAATAATAATTCATACTTACGGGGTTTTCTATCATCTAACATGGTATCGGAGTGGGTCTGATCCTCAGACCTAGGTGGCTAAGCTGAGACGCCTCTTTTAGGCCACCCGTCAAACCCTAGCCGCCACTTAAATTTCTTTTTTTTTCTTTTCCCTGTTGCTTTGGCAATCTTTGCATTATGATCTTTCCTGCTGCTATCCTACTACCTAATTTATATCCTATGCTATTATTCTAATTCACTGCCATACGTGATCCATCATTATATCTTACACGTTTGGTTGTTCAACAATTGTTTTTGGCAGCGATGGTTTTGGAGGTTTTGGGGCTCATGGACATGGAACATCGAAAGAGAAGCACTTAAATAAATGAGCAACTGAATTCATGAAGTTTTTTTGTTCGTTTTGGAGAACAGGTTAATCAAAAGATAAGGAGCAGCGATGGTATCATATATCAAGACGTGGTTTATTATTTGTTTTTTTTAAATTATAGTTGTTTTTTTTTAAATCGTGCTAAGGTCACATTTATGCTAAGATCATGAGTTGTTAAATCGTGCTAATGTCACGTTCATGCTAAGGTCATGAGTTGTTAAATCGTGTTAAGGTCACGTTCATGCTAAGGTCATGAGTTGTTAAATCGTGCTAAAACATAATGCAAAGGTCGACCAAGGTCGGTCGTCCTACGTGTCCATTCAATTCGGTCGGTCTTCTCACTACTTGACCTAATGTCAGACGCGACCCCCTAGACTTTTTCATTTATTGGGTCGGTCACAAGACCGAGTAAATGGTTTTGGTTCCATTTTAAAATTTCTAGCCGTTTAGTTTTATAAAAAAAAATTACCCCCTTTTTTCCACTATAAATTCAACCTATTTCTACTTATTTTTCACACAATATTTCTTACAATTTATACTACAAAACTCAAACAATGTCTAACAAAAATAAAACACCTAAATCCCGACGTCAACAAACCGTTCCAACAAATACCGATCCTAACTTTATGTTACACGGTCAATACCCACCGGTTCATATTACTCATGGCAAAATCCAATACATTTCCCTACCAAATCCGTATTTTGTTCCTTGGTATACCCAACAAGCGCAAAATCAAATTTATCATCCATAACGAGCATCACCGCCGCCAAGCCAATCTTCTCCGATCCCGGATTTTAATCTTGATGATGACAATTTCGAACCTTTATGGGCTTCCGCTTCTCAACCGTTCCAACCCTATTGGGAAGGTCTATCCCAACCGGTTGAAAACGACTCTCCCGTCGAGGAAGTTGAGCCTGTGCAACCAAAACAAAAATATACAAGAAGATCAAAACCTACCAAGAAGAATGACTAAGAGTTCATCAAATCATGAACCATTGAGGAGGAAATAGCTTTGTGTAAAGCTTTCGTAGCGAATTCAGAGGATAGCGTCCAAGGAAATGTCAAAAAAGCGGCAGGGTTTTGGAGGGAAGTAGCTGAGCGCTTTCACGAAGAAATGGGCGAAGACAAAAGAAACTAAGATTCTGTTAACTGCAAATGGAAAAATAGGATTCGTCCTAAGGTTAGTCAATTTTGTGAGATTTATAATAGTGTAGATAGGCACCAAAAAAAAAAGTGGCGTCATGTGATAATACTGTATATCAGAAGCCGAGCTCGAGTACTGTACTATTTAAAATGCTCCTTTTATATTGGATCTGAATGTTGAAAGATTTGAAAGACAATCCCTAAATGGAAAAATGGTTGAAATGCACTAAAGTTTTATATATCCAACAATCATCTTCCCAAAAAATGAGGACATCAGGAAAATAAATAAAAAAAATACATCACAGGGAGTTCGGATTAGCAGGACCCTATTTGGCCGGTGAATCTAAAAGATGAAGCAGTGATTAGAAGATGTAGAAGTCAAGAGGTTCCTTGCACCAAATTGGCCAAGACAGGCTAAGAAGAAAGGTGGGGTGTTTCATCATCTGGTGCTCGTTCGAAAACTTTAATTTGCTGATGATGCTAGTCTTGTTGACGCGTTGCCCTCTAGTTAAATTCGCACAAATGGATGCAACGCGTTTTTTTTTCGCAGGAGGACAGTGAGTCCTCCTCTGAGTATTCTTACGATTATAGAGCGTATGAATTAGAACTGGAAGAACAGATGCGCCAGGAGCAAGGAGAATTTATAAGAGATAAGGATTGTACTACGTGATAAGAAATTGACCACCTACAAAAATTGTATCGAATTTCATCTAAACTCAAGTGAAAATATTCTAGGTGGACCTAAGTTTTACATATGAATAATTCATAATCATTTAACTAGCAGATATTTATCTATGGCGTTGTTTCTGAAGAAAAAAAAATCAAGGAGCGTTAGAATTTAGACTATTAGTTTTTAGTTTTCGTATTTTAATTTCAGTATTTGTATTTCCGATTTTTTTATTTCAGTAGGTAATTGTTTTTCGTATTTTAATTTCCGTTATTTAATTTCTGTATCTTTAATTTTAGTTTTGTATTTGTAATATATATATATATATAGTTGTTTGTTTTATTTTTTTTATTCGTGCTAAGGTCACGTCGTGCTAAGGTCACGAGTTGTTAAATCGTGCTAAGGTCACGTTCATGCTAAGGTCATGAGTTGTTAAATCGTGCAAAGGTCACGTTCATGCTATGGTCATGAGTTGTTAAATTGTGCTAAGGTCACGTTCATGCTAAGGTCATGAGTTGTTAAATCGTGCTAAGGTCACATTCGTGCTAAGGTCACGAGTTGTTAAAATGTGCTAAGGTCACATTCTTGTTTTGTTGTATATGTTAATGTTTTGTTTTGCTTTATTTCTTCTTTTCTATTTTACTTCTCCAGTCTGAGCTTTCATGATTTCGCCGCTCGAACTGCGGGGAAGTATTAGTGGATAATTAGGCCCAAGCCCGACTTATGGGTTTGGGTCCATTAGGGTTTGTTTATGTTTCCACTCTATATATTGTGGCTCAATAATAATTCATACCTACGGGGTTTATTCAATGTCTAACAGCTACTAGACAGTCAAATTGGATCACATTCTCTAATCAAATATGAATGGAGGTATAGTTGAATTGAGTGAGTTTTGATACATTAGAATCCTAGATGCCATTGCAATCATCTATGTGTTTATGTTGCAGGTTCACGGAACAACCCTATAGGCAATCCATCCCTAGCAAACATGCTCTACAGATTTGTATTGATTCATTCCAACATAATTATTTGTCAGGATAGGACAATGCCTAGTTACTGTGGTCTGAAACTAGCAGATATACCTATAAGTGGTATAGGTAAACAAACACATCTAAACTCTTTTTCCATTGAGGTGTAACTACTATGTTGTAAAGGTAGATATAATTGACTGATGCTAAAAATTCACTAAACATATCCAAAAGAAAATAAACCAGTCAAGACTTCAAAACATCCAAATACCCGTGCACCAAGGAGATCCGCAAGTATTCCCTCTACAAACGATTCTAAAAATAAATTTGGGGGGAAGGTATTGCAAGTTTTTGTATGTTTATAGTACATAAAGTGAACATTTCACACAAACTCATACTTTCTCAGGACCATCTCAAGTTTGTGCGGAAAATAAAAGTCCTAAAGGGGCAGCGTTAACCTTTACAGGTAATTTTACAAGGCAAAATTCCATACATATCAGGTTAATTTAGACTATACTAGCTTTAAATGTGCCTTGATGGAGACGTGCTTTATAAACACAAATACTTATTATGAAAGGTGTTTCGGTTGCTTACTATAACCTAGGTCCTCCATCAAACCAATGTTGTAGCTGTAGTGCAACCATGTGGTATGAAGAGAGAAATGACAAGGAAAAAACGGCTACAAATCCGACCTTCTCCCTTTGCTGTCAAGAAGGTAAAGTTCTCCTCCCCCGAGTTCTATGAAAAACACCTCCTACCATTCAAGGCGAACATACTCGACCTATAATAACCTACAACATCTAAGGTTTTAAAGACCAGATCAGGGAGTTACAGTGGTATGTTTTATTTCTCTCATTTGGAGCCCAACATGACCATTCTTTTTAACTACAGGTAGAGGGCCATATTCATTTAGAATAATTGGTCATAAGTTCATCATCGAATCGGTTCCCTACTTCCGGTAGACGACGTTTAGCCAAGGTATGCGCAACTTTACTTCTTTGATACAGAAAATGAAATTAGGAATTGGATGTCAGCTTTTATGGACAACAAAACACGCCATACAGTCGACCAAAGCATAATTGTGCGCCTGATTCAAATGTTGGATCGATCAAGTGCAATTGTCAAGATATTTAGAATGGCAAAAGATTGGTGTCATTCACATAAATTGGTTAACTTTAGCCCGAGGCTATTAAGCGAGAGAACATCAAAATGGCAATACAACACACCCACGGTCTCCGAAGTCGCGGCTCTGATCATAAATGATTTTAGCGACAGTGAACCTTCAAGAGATATAATTGTAAGCAAAAACAATGCTGTCCCACAATGTATTTCTGAGCTACACCCCTGGTATGTGCTTAAATACACATACCTTTTACCAAATAAAACGACTCTAAATTACCTAAAACAGATGAAAAATACGATGTATATGTGTGTTTTGGTTATTGTGGTGTGCTGGTAACAGATATCCGCAAAAAGTTGAAAAACAAAGCAAAAAGAACAAAACCAGGCACGAGATTGGAATGGGTGCGAGATAACAAAGCCGAAAGCATATTTATCTTTAATGGGTTAACCCGTACCCATTTTAATGGGTCGGGTCAGCCCATTAACTTTGTATCTATACAAAACCTTTAGCCTAATTTATAAGCCTAATACAAAAATCCAAATCCAATCCATTTATACCACTAAACCCTGTTCCTAGCCCAAGATAAGTAATAAAATCCCATACCTACTTATAACATGGGTCAAAGGTCAAAGTTAATTATATAACAACTTGGGTTAAAAAGAATTACTGTTCATCATCACTTCCCTCCCATTTCACCTCATAGGGTAACCAGGGTAAATCACACCATTCGCCCTCATACGCTCCTTCAAATACTTCTAGTAGGCAAGCCTAACAAGCTCTGACACCAACGAATGACACGCTGGCAATCCTTGAGCATCTGATTGGTGGAATAGACATGGAGAGTAATCAAGGGTTCAGATTATGTTGGATTAAGATCAAGGGCCAAGATTAGAAGGATTGGACGCTCCTGAAGTCCTAGAAGTTTCCCTTCCTCCTTATATAAAGAGAGGCAATCACACAGTGTAATCCATCTAGTGTAGGAGTTAGTTTTTAGGAGTAGTGTAGTCTTGCTTTTAGCTTATTTTCTGCTTATTGTAATTTCCTTTCAAGTTTTATTGTAATCCTTCAAGTTTTAATAAAATTTAAGTTTTCTAAAATTCTGTCTTTTGAATTATGTTTTTACCTTAATGCGTTTTGCTTAATCATGAATTCTAAAATTTCATAAGTTTTTTTTTACTTAATAACGTGCATCATAATCAAATTAAGTACTGTTCCATTGAAAGTCACTTTAAATTTCTATGTAGTTATGGAATGCTTGTTGTTGGATGATAAGCCAAAAAGGGATGGGCTTATTGGACTCTTACTATCTTATAAAAATAAGCTAGACCTTGTTGATTAAGCTCTTATGAGCATTTAGTCCTTGTTTTGTGCAAATGACAAAAGGTATTCTTCTTTTTCTCTTTTAAGCTTATTTTCTGTCCCTGATTATTTTATGCTTATTTTGTGCTTAATTCTGCTTAACCTGTCATTTTATTGCTGAATCCATCTAGTGTATAGCTTATCATGATCTGTTTTTATGTTTCATAAAGTTTCACTCAAAACAGTTAAAAAATCCAAAAACATGGCTTATTTTTGTTCAACTTATTTTAGTACTTATTCTTCTTCAAGTATTGCTTAAATGTCCTTATTATGTTTAGTTATTGATCTGTTTTCATGATTTAAGTCTTTACTTAATATGTCTTAAGTTTTAAATGATTCTTAAGGTCTTAAAGGGGTGTTTGGCACAAGCAATTATAACAATAGTTAAAACTACTTGTGGTATTTCAGGTCTTAAGGCCAACTTTGAAAAGCTTTGAATAAGCCTTAAAGTCAGTTTTTATAAAGATTTTGCAAGTCATATTTAGTTTTAAGGGTTAATCTATTAAAATTTTAGAATCTGTAAGTTTTTGCTTTTCAAACTGCTTATTTTTAGATTTTGCTTTCAAGTTGCTTTTAAGGTATAAATTTAGTTCTAATGTGGTTCATTATGCACTAGAATGTAAGAGTGTTAGGCCTGCAATTGCTACTTAAAGTTTAGATACAATCTGTCCATTTTTCTTAAGTGTTAGTAAAGGCCTTTTTTGATCTTAGAATTTAAGCTGGTATTAAGTTGTTCTAGGGTTTGAATTTGTTTGCACAAGCCTATTGGGTTACCCTCTTAATCTGTTTAAGTTTATTTTAGAATTTAGATTTCATTTGCTAGATTAAATTAGGCCTGTAAATAGTATCTTAGTTTCTTATAAAAACTAAAAATCCAAAAAAGGGTTAGTAAGCAGTCATTTTTGCAGATCTTTTGTTGCTTATTTTCTTGTTTAAATTTCTTAAATTCAGCTTTTAAGAGATGTATGGCTCGCAATCTTAATCAGTTTGTGGTTTTTAGCTTCTCACTTAAGCTTATCAGCTTTTAAATTTAAAAGTCTGTCAAGTACCTTGTGAGTTTTAACTATTTCGAAAATTTTCAGCTGTTTTTAGCTTATTGTCTTAGCTTATTTCTTTATCATTTGAGTCATTAGGCTAGGTTAAGTTCTGTTTAGTTATTTCCTCTTTTAGAACTAACTTATTTAGTGTCAAAAGTCTCTAAACTGTTTTAAGTATTAAGTGTTTTTAGCTTATTTTAATTTTTAGCTGTTTAAGTGCTTTTCATTGCTTATTTTTAAGTTTAAGTATTAAGTCATTTTCAAAAAGTTATTCTTTCAGCTTATTGCTTACCTGTTTCAAAAAAAAAAGAAAAAAAAATGTTTTACAAAAAAAAAGGATAGTCACATGTTTCGAACCTGTGACCTCCCCTTCACACACACAACACCCTAACCAATAGCGCCCTTAGGACTTTTCTGTTATGCTTTCATTTAATATTTCATTTAACCTTTGTTTCCTTTATAGCTTATTAAAATGTTTTAGCTTATATCAACTTATCTACTTTAGCTTTTTGAATCGTTCTTTCTCGTAAACAATAGTTTTGATGTCCAGTATTTTTTCATAATTTTCTCGGATTTTTATAAATTAGTTTAATATTTTTAATTGATTTTTTCTTTATTATTTCTTTTAAAAATTAGTTTTTAATAGTTAAAAATTTTAAAAAAATAATTTTCTTTTTTCTAAAAATTAATTTAGTGCATTTAAGTGTTAGAAATTTGCATTTTTATTTTTCTAGAGTTTTAGTTGATAATATTTCGTTAGTCCGTTAGTCATTTATTTACCGTTAAGTGTTTAATTGTCGTGACTTTTTAATTATGTCTTTATTTTTAGTTTAGTTTGCCTTTATGTGTTTTCCCCTTTGCGTTATTAGATTAGAAATCAAAACTAAATCTTTAATGACATTCAAGTTCGATTCCTGACATAAACGTGAATTTCCGTTCACCTCTCACCGAGGAGAATGATACCCGTGTTTATTATTTATTATTCTTTCCTAAAGAATAATTTGTATGATACTTAGCTTACCGTCATAGTATTTCTAATATATATATTATACATTTGAGGGTTATTTGTTTGATACGTATAAAAACGATTACCAAAATGGCGCCGTTGCCGGGGAGAGGTGTAACGATTTTTACGGGATTGTTTGTATTCGAGCCTTGAAGATCCTTTCCCCGTGAAAGTTTTCATTTCATTTTATATAAATATACAACACTATTTTACACTTCCATTCTTATTTTCTTTTATTTTAATTTTGAAAATAACCGTTTGTTAATTGTCGTTTCGGCTCATCTTTAGTTAACAAACTAAAAGAGAGGTTTAAGGAGGGTCGATCCTACGAACTTCGACCCGAAAGGAGAAGGTTTTTAAAATGCTTCACACTTACCCGCTCCTCCGCTTCTTTGTATGTTTTCTAGAGAGCTACCGTACACTTTTGACTTTCGGTTACCAAAAATATTTTTCTTGTTTAAAATACATAAAAAATTCAAAAAAATACTCTTCTTAATCTCATTTGTTTAATTCTTATGTCGACATTCACCCCACGTAGTTGTTTTAAGTGTGGAGGCCCGTTTGGTGATATTTTTCAACGGTGTACTTGTGTGCGGTGTAGAAGAAATTATATGGATGAAGTTTGTTCTGTATGCTGTTTTGGAGATGGAGATTCATTCGCTTATGATCCAAATCCAAATTCTTTCAATGATCTTCCAAATTTTTCCGACTACCCTCCACAACCCCAATACGAGACATACTCGTGAATTATATGGAAATGATTCTCACCATGGTTATGATTGTCCACCACGGTTCCCGCTTGTCTATGAGCAGGAACCGAGTTACAATCAAAACTTTGGTGATAATTATTATCCACAAAATTCACCGAGTTTTCCACAACAATATTATTTGTTGTGAAAACTTGGGGGGTCCTCATAAAAGTTTTCAATGTCAACCGATGAATCAAAACTATTTTGAGCCTAACTATTCCGGTTTTGACCAACCCCTACAATATTCTATCAATCATCAGCCTTCGAGTATTAAAGAGAACCTTAATCAGCAAAAGATGGATGAACTTCTTCAAATGATGCAATCATTTTGTGAAAAGTTTCTTCAACAAAAGCAGGCGGCTAATATCGATCAATCACCTCTTCAAGAAATAAGTATCCAAGATATGGAGGATCTAAAGCAGCATTATTTAGATGAAATGTTAAGTTTAAGTAATGACTTACAAATTAAAGATTATCGTAATGAGAAAATAGATATTCATTTTAGAAGGGAATGTGAAAGTATGATTGATGAGCTTAAAGGTAAATTCAATGTAATGAGTATTGAGATTAATAAAAAGAAAGAGCTTTAGCGTTTAGAGCAGGTGGCTAATCTTAGTACTTATCCTTCGCAACGTTTCAAATCTTTTTGCTATGATGACGATGATGACTATGATTATAAGGAAAGTACTATTCCTTTGAATGAAATTATTTCTCAAATACCTTCGTCTATTGCAATCACACCCATTTTACTAACTTTGGAGCCTGAGGACTCTCTCATCATGGGGAATGAGGAACTTAACACTATTCCCGAAAAGGAATCGGACGAAGTAATAAAGTCTAGTGTTGAGAACCTTGTTCCAATCCCAAGTGAGTCCGAGGATACATCTGAGAGTGATAGTGATTGTGATTTACCTTCGTGTGATGATTTCTCTCCCATTAACGTTTCTAAGGAAAAATTTATGACTTTCTCTAACCCTCTTTTTTGATTCAAATGATGATTTTACCTCTAGTGATGACGAGTCACTATCCGATGAGGACGTTCTGGAAGATAATGTTAAAATTTACTCGAACCCTCTTTTCGAATTCGATGACGTATATATCTCTAGTGACGTAAATCCTATTTTTGATGAGGTGTTAGAGAACATCGAGAGTAAGGACTCTGATGTTTCTAACTTTGATGAGCCGGCTTTGTTAGTCACACCCCTTTCCGATGCTAATAAAAGGATGAGTGTTTCAACCCAGGTGGCAACGTTGATGAGATTGAGTTTCTACTTCACCGTGATCCTTCTACTCCTAATTTGAGTGTTGCTTCCATTCTCGAGGGGTTCATCGATGAACCGCCTCTCGAAGAGAATGATGATTTATTTGATTTGGAATCTAAAACGAATGAATGGAAGAAGATTTTGTATGATGCTCCAATTGATGATTTGATGATCGAGGACAAAGTTTTTGATCCGGGGATTCATAAGAAAACTTTTTCTCCAACATATGTGAGCTTACCCTTTAAGGATCGCCATTATCTTTCCTTCACATATGTTATCCGAATTTTTCTTTCTTATTTCACATATTCTGTGGATTCTTCTTTTCCTCTCTCCTCCGGGAGTGAGGATATCATTTTTGACCCCGGCATCTCCGCTTTTCATTTTTCTCCTCTAGAACTAGTGGCATATAAATGTCCGATGGAAGTTTGCTCTTCCACGTGTTTCGTCCCTAATATCACGATGATATGGGGAGAGTCAAGCTAGAGACTCGCACAAAATAAAGCGCTTCGTGGGTGGCAACCCATGCTTATCCCTAGTAGTAGTATAGTAGTATAATATTTATTAATAAGTGTGATGTGAGAAGGCTCACCTCTTCCTTTCTCGTGTTTCGTGTTTTGTGTTTTATGTCCAGGATTGCCCGGATTATGAAGACTCTCGTGCTCGTGGTTTTGTCCATCGTTCACTCGATCTTCCATCCTTCACATGCTTATTTATGGGAATCCGATATCCTAGATCTTATTGATTCGCGTTTATCTATTAGCATAATTAATAAACGGCTTTAGATTTGCGTAGAGACCCCTTAATATTTGGATTATGCCTTGAAATTGTTTATGGGGGTGGGTGACTAAGTCTTCACATTGAGGAAATGTGTAGTTCTAGTATTGGGTGGGGGGGGGGATCTTCGATTTGATCTTACTTGCATTTGCCTTGTCTTCACGTAACCCCGTTTTTTTTACCACCAAAAATAGCAAAAATATGTGATTTTAGGCCAAATTTAATTTTTTTTCAAAAATAGAATAAGTGTTTTGACACGTAGTTTTGTCTTTTTAAGAATAAATTTTGACTTGATCGAGCATGTTGCGCTCTAGCTTGCCCCTTAACTTATATAAATTTAAGCTTTTGTAGTCTTATTATACTAAGAAGCTTTTAAAACGTGAATTCTGAGCTTAAAAGTCAAGTGTTGGTAATGTTTCCATGATAGACTTTAAATATGCAAAGCTTGTTTTATTAGACTAAGCATTCACGGATCTTTTTATTAAAGATTTTAAATTTGCGAAGAACGAAAAATGATAGAGTTTTATATAAGCCACCGCACCCCCCCCCCCGCCCCCCCCCACCCCCCGCCCCCCCCCCCCCCCCCCCCCCCCCACGCTCCCCCCCCCCCACCCCCCCCTCCCAACATGGAGTAGTTGGAACTCTTTAAGGCTCATAGAGGTTAATTGTGGCTTTTTGCTCCCATCAGCTTAATAAACGTTATATAATTATTGAATAAATAAAGTTGCTTTATGGTTTTTGCGGATTCTTAGTTTAAATCACTTCGTTTTAGTAGATTAGAGATTCCTTCTGGTGAAAAAGTAAGGGTAAACATGAGGTTATTCAGTGTTGAAGGAAATAGGCTTTTTTTTTTTTTTACATTTCTTGACGGCTCGTACCGTTGTCTAGGTAGTTAAAAGACCACAGGACTGAAATTTGGCTATAATAATAATAGTTATGTAATAAACGAGCCAAAATTAGACCACTACCTCCTTGCGGCTCACCAACCGATGTGTTTAGTCGTTTTAAGGGTGGAGGTAATAATAATAATAACAAAAACTATAGGCTGATAAAAGTTTACTGTCTCTGGTCGGTTCGCTGCCAATGTGGCAGTCTTCAAAATAAGGCCCATAGAAAGAATAATAAATCCGTGCTGAGGACTGATATAAAAAGTTTTGTTGCTCTTGCCGGCATTAAACGATGTTGCAACCTTCAAAAGGTCGGATCTCCTGTCGAAAATAAGCTCTGGACCATGGTCGGCTCGCATACCGATGTGGCAGGTTTAGTTGTTTTAAGGGGACCGGGCGGGGGGGGGGTTAATAAATGTTGCTATAATAAGAATAATAATAAAGTCAAATTTCAACTCTGGGTTATCTAAATAAAGCCCCCGTCTCTGGACTCGTAGTTAAGTTGTTTCGGATGAAATAAAAAGGATAACCCCTAAATCGTGTAAAATTAGAACCTTAATGTGGACATTGTTCTCACCATATCGTCTCTTTAGGAAAATGATTTCAAAACTGATTATGGTCTCTAAACCGGGGTGTTTACTTTATGTGAATCCAAGACATTATTTATTTGTCACAAAATAAGAATAATATAATCTTAGAGTGATTAGGAAATAAAGGAGCAGAAAGTAGCTATGCATACACAATTAGCATTTATGAGTAGTGTTAGCATCTCAACTTGTATTTAACAATGATTTCATTTTTAGCTATGTTTGGGCGGGTGAAATCAAGGACACATATAGAGTGAATTTATCCTTTTATATGTTTCTTGTTCCGTAAAAGTTATTGATTATGTAATGAATAATAATAAAAAATGGTGTTTTAAATACGAGGGACTTTTCAAAATAGTGATTTCTTAATCCCCTTTAGATGACACTTAGCTACTTTTTGAGGTAGGTAATTGTCTAAAGGGTTGAAATTTTTGGTTTTCTAAGTGTATATTTATGACTATGGTGAGGACCCGGGCAATTGTTTAGTTGGGGGATTTTGAAATGTGCTTAAACTACACATACATTTTTACCGAATAAAACGACTTCTAATGACCGTAAAAAGATGAAAAATATAGTGTTTATGTTGTGTTTTGGTTATTGTGCTGTTGCAGGTAACGAATATACGTTTAAAGGTCGAAAAACGAAGCAAAAAAAAACAAAATTCGGCACAGAGAGGAAAGAGCGTAAGAAATCAAAGCCGAAGGCGTATTTATCTTTAATGGGCCAACCCGTACCCATTTTATTGGGCCGGGTCAGCCCATTAACTTTAAATACTATACCAAAACCATAAGCCTTATACAAGCCTAATACAAAAATCCAAATCCAATCCATTTATACCACTAAACCCTGTTCCTGGCCCAAGATAAGTAATAATAAGCACTTACTCCATTATAAACACGGGTCAAATGTCAAAGTCAATTATATAACAACTCGGGTAAAAAAGAATTACTATTCATCATCCCTTCCCTTCCATTTCACCTCACAGGGTAACCAGTGTAAATCACACCATTCACCCTCACGCGCTCTTTCAAATACTTCTAAAATGGCAGCTGACAAGCTTCTGACACACCAAACGAATGACACGCTGGCAATCGTTGAGCATCTGATTGGTGGAATAGACGTGGAGAGTAATCAAGGGTTTAGATTATGATGGATTAAGATCAAGGGCCAAGATTAGAAGGCTTGGATGCTCCTGAAGTCCTAGAAGTTTCCCCTCCTCCCTATATAAAGAGAGGCAATCACACAGTGTAATCCATCTAGTGTAGGAGTTAGTAGTTTTTTAGGAGTAGTGTAGTCTTGCTTTTAGCTTATTTTCTGCTTATTTTAATGCTTATTGTAATTTCCTTTCAAGTTTTAATGTAATCTTTCAAGTTTTAATAAAATTTAAGTTTTTTAAATTCTGTCTTTAAATTTGTTTTTACCTTAATGCATTTTGCTTAATCATGAATTCTGAATTTCATAAGTAGTTTTTACTAATTAAGCTGCATCATAATCAAATTAAGTACTGTTCCATTAAAAGTCACTTTAAATATCTATGCAATTATGGAATGCTTGTTGTTGGATGATAAGCCAAAAAGGGATGGGCTTATTGGACTCTTACTAGCTTATGAAAATAAGCTAGAGCTTGTTGATTAAGCTCTTATGAGCATTTAGTCCTTGTTTTGTGCAAAGGACAAAAGGTATTCTTCTTTTTCATCTTTTTACGTTATCTTTCTTTTTTTGTCCCTGCTTATTTTATGCTTATTTTGTGCTTAATTCTGCTTAACCTGTCATTTTATTGCTTAATTCATCTAGTGTATAGCTTATCATGATCTGTTTTTATGTTTCATAAAGTTTCACTCAAAACAGTTTGAAAAATCCAAAAACATGGCTTATTTTTGTTCAGCTTATTTTAGTACTTATTCTGCTTCAAGTATTGCTTAAATGTCCTTATTATGTTTAGTTATTGATCTGTTTTCATGATTTAAGTCTTTACTTAATCTGTCTTAAGTTTTAAATGATTCTTAAGGTCTTAAAGGGGTGTTTGGCACAAGCAATTATAACAATAGTTAAAACTGCTTGTGTCCATTCAGGTCTTTAGGCCAACTTTGAAAAGCTTTGAATAAGCCTTAAAGTCAGTTTTCATACAGATTTTGCAAGTCATATTTAGTTTTAAGGGTTAATCTATCTAAATTTTAGAATCTTTGAATTTTTGCTTTTCAAACTGCTTATTTTTAGATTTTGCTTTCAAGTTGCTTTTAAGGTATAAATTTAGTTCTAATATGGTTCATTGTGCACTAGAATGTAAGAGTGTTAGGCCTGCAATTGTTACTTAAAGTTTAGATACAATCTATCCATTTTTCTTAAGTGTTAGTAAAGACAATTTTTGATCTTAGAATTTAAGCTCGTATTAAGTTGTTCTAGGGTCTGAATTTGTTTGCACAAGCCTATTGGGTTACCCTCTTAATCTGTTTAAGCTTATTTTAGAATTTAGATTTCATTTGCTAGATTAATTTTAGGCCTGCAAATAGTATCTTAGTTTCTTTTAAAAACTAAAAAAAAAAAGATAGTAAGCAGTCACTATTGCAGATCTTTTGTTGCTTATTTTCTTGTTTAAATTTCTTAAATTCAGCTTTTATGAGATGTATGGCCAGCAATCTTAATAAGTTTGTGGTTTTTAGTTTCTCACTTAAGCTTATCAGCTTTTAAATTTAGTTCCAAAAGTTTGTCAAGTACCTTGTGAGTTTTAACTGTTTTGAATTTTTCAGCTGTTTTTAGCTTATAGTTTTAGCTTATTTCATTATCATTTGAGCTCATTAGGCTAGTGTTAAGTTATGTTTTACCTTATTTCCCTTTTAGGACAGCTTATTTAGTTTAAAAGTCTAAACTGTTTTAAGTATTAAGTGTTTTTAGCTTATTTTGATTTTTAGCTGTTTAAGTGCTTTTCATTGCTTATTTTTAAGTTTAAGTATTAAGTCCTTTTTCAAAAAGTTATTATTTCAGCTTATTGCTTATCTATTTCAAAAAGAAAAGACAAAAAAAATGTTTTACAAAAAAAGGATAGTCACGGGTTTCAAACCTGTGACCTCCCCTTCACACACTCAACACCCTAACCAATAGCGCCCTTGGGACTTTTCTGTTATGCTTTCATTTAATATTTTATTTAACCTTTGTTTCCTTTATAGCTTATTAAACTGTTTTAGCTTATAGCAGCTTATCTACTTTAGCTTTTTGAATCGTTCTTTCTCGTAAACAATAGTTTTGATGTCCAGTATAATTTTCATAATTTTCTCAGATTTTTATAAATTAGTTTAATATTTTTAATCGACTTTTCTTTATTATTTCTATTAAAAAATAGTTTTAAATAGTTAAAAAAAATTCATTTTCTAAAAATTAGTTTAGTGTATTTAAGTGTTAGAAATTCGAATTTAGAATTTTAGGAGTTTATTTTGTCTTAGTGGCTAATTTGTTCGTGTTACTTGTTATCCATTTATCATTTTTAACCGTCGTTATGTTTTTAAATTGCATTAATTGTTAATTGTCGTGCCTTTATGTGTTTTTCCTATTACGTTTATAGAATTAGAAATCAAAAACCGAATATTGCAATCATTTAAACACCCGATCAAGAACCAATACAAGATTAGATCAAATCAATTTTTTGCGTCGCTGTCGAGGAAGCTGTCGAGGAAGCTGTGAAACGATTATCGCGTTGAAGTTTGAAGATTAGTGTTTAGAAGACCCTTGGTATGTGCTTAATTACACATACCTTGTTCCATTAAAAACGGACTTAAATGACTAAAAACGTACCAAAAATACAATGTATTTGTATGTTTTGCTTTTGTATTGTGCAGGATACGGATATTCTAGAAAAGGAACAAAAAGAAAGCCAAAAACAAACAAAACCAAGCACGGAATGAAAAGGACAAAGTCTTAAGTCATCCAAGTGAAGAAAATACAACTGTGAGGTTACTATAAATTGCCAAACCTCAATGTATTACTAAAATAGACAAGACAAGGGTCAAAGTTGCAAACCGGCAGAGATTACATTCAAGTATATAATTGAGGGGACAATACTGCCTACCTTACGCCATAAATCCATCTTCCCCCCTAACAAAAACCTAGGTACAACTTGGATGTCTCCCAAACTCCTCCCCTGCAAAACCACACGACACCCTAGCCAAAATCATTTCATCACGCTACTCAACCGCCCCCCCCCCCCCAGTTTGTAAAAATTGCCCCATGTTTGGCAATCTCCTCTCCATTCCTAAGTGTTTTCAATGATCTGTTGATTGACCTCCAAAGAAGCCACAAAAGAAATTGAGGTTTGGGATTGGTTAAGAATTACTCATAAAACAAGCACACTTGGGATTTAGCACTCACAAAGAATACCCCCCGCACAATGCTTGTCAAGTCCAAGAGAATGAAGACTTCAGATATAAATAAAAGCCTTTGTAAAGCCATTAAGGCAGTTGGTTTTTATAATTTTTAGTTTTTTAATCCTAGTTAATTTTTAAGTCATTTACAGCTATTTACTTTCAGCTTTGTAACACTTCAAGTTTAAAAATGCATTTGAGTTTTAAGTCAATTTACAATTCCAAGTGCTAAGTTTCTTAATTGTGTTGTTTTGTGTTCAAAAAGCCATCAGTACAGCTTACTTATAAGCTGTTTTCATTAAGTAAAGATAAAAAGTTAAGTAGTTAAGAGTAAAATTACAAATATCACTCTTAAATATACCTCAGCTTACTTTATGGATGATAAGCCAATTCTGGATGGGCTTATGGATTTTCACTAGCTTGTTTTATGCAAGCTAGAGCTTGTAGATTTATTGTTTGACCCTGTTTTGAGTAAGGGTGTTGTAAGTCTCTCATTTTCTTGTTGTTCTTATTTACTGCAGAACTGCTTATTGTGCTTATTTATTACTTATATTTGCTTATGAATGCCTTATTATGATATCTAGTGCTTATCTTGCTTAGTTGTTAGCTTAAAAAGTAGTTTGTATCACTTTCTTAGTTAGTACTGTTAGTTCATTTGATAAAACTGTTGGTTTTGAGTTAATACTGCTAGAATGATTTAGCTTATTTAAGTGCTTATTATTGATTGAAAGTTGCTTATAAATGTCTTATTCTGTCATTTGATAATCTGTTTTAAATAATTTAGGATCTAATCAGCTTAAAATAAAAAGAAGAATGATTTTTGAAAACTTTAAGGGATATTTTCAACTAGCAGTACTAACCCTAAGTTAGTACTGCTAGTTCATTTTTGGAACTTTTAAAGCTAGCAGTACTAACTTAACACTAGCAGTACTAACTCCAAGTTAGTACCGTTAGTTAAAACTGTTAGTACTGGTGGTTCATTTAAGCTTATCAACTTATTATTCCTGCTTATTTAAGATTTCCTTAGCTTTTTAGAGTAGATTAAACCATTTTCCTTTACTATCTTCAGGAGTAAGCTTATTCAAGCTTATTTTCCTTTTCAAAGTATATTTCAATAGTGTATCAGTTTGCAGCTTTTTAGCTCATTTGCTATTTTAATTTAATCTAGTTGCTTATTCTTATGCCTGAATGCTTATTAGGGGTAGTTAATTATCTGTTTTAGCTTATTGGCTTATTTCTTGTTTCATTGTGTTTTGTTTAAGCTAACAGTACTAACTTCAAGTTAGTACCGTTAGTTAATACTGGTAGTACTGTTGTTAGTACTACTGAGTTTGTCCTGCTTATTTAGCTTAATTGCTTGCTGAATTTGCTTATTTAGAATTGTTCTAGTTTTTTTTGGTTTTGTCTTGAGCCTATTTAAGCTTATTTATGTTTTAGTTTAAAAGTTTTAAGTGTTTTTGCCATCTTTAGCTTCTATACTTGTTTCAGCCTATTTTCCTTGTTTGTCTTTGTGTGCAATTGCCTATTAGGTTTAGTGCCCAATCATATCCAAATCCTTGTCATATTCAAACATCATCTATCAATCGTCTCTCGATTTTCAATCTCTAGCCTCGTTGGGGATAAACGACCCGGAGATACTCTTTACTACTTCCGGTTTCATTGATCTTGTGGATTTTGATCCTTGTTATATATTTATATATTTACATTTATATATATGTATAAAAAGGGGTGAGTTCGCTCGTAGTCAATTTTTGGCGCCGTTGCCGGGGAGGCTGAGCAAGAATATCGTTACTGTTGACAGTTTGTCTTTGAATCTGTGAATATTTTCTTCTACAAAAACATAAAAAGTACAAAAATATTTTTCAATTTTTTTAGTATAATTATCATACAAAAGCCAAAGAAAAAAAAACTAAAAATATAAAAACATTGTCCATAAAAAGAAATAAAATTCAAAAATTGGTAAAAATACCAAAATATAATATTCTCAATTGAGGTATTATCATAATAACTTCCGGTGAACTTGTTGGTTCCCAACTCGAACAAAAGATTTAAAACTTGTCATTTGTGTCTCTTACAACCAACGGAATCCGGGAAGAACTCAAAGTTGTTGAAGCTAAAACCGTTAAATCATCAATTGATGAGCCTCCCGAGGTTGAACTCAAGGACTTGCCACCTCATTTAGAATACACATTTTTGGAAGGCGACGACAAGTTGCCCTATTCCTACTATGCCACCCGCTCACCTGTGGCGTTTCTCTTTTTTGAGAGCTACCCGTGAAGTACGTAGATTTAAATTTGGTTGAAGTTGTCTTATCTCATTGTCCTATAAATCTATTGTTGAAAAATCACTAAAAAAAACAAAAAAAATAGTGTAAATTTCATTTTTAAAATTTCTATTTGTGCATGCGCACTCGTTCTCAAGCCCGTAAACGTCGACAACAACAAGTCCGACAAACTTCTACTGAATCAACCAATCTTGAGAAACCAAATAACAATCCTCCCATAGTTACGATGGACGATAATCGTACTATGGCTCAATTGGCTCGAAAAGCACCCACCCGATGGGTTACGAGGATGGCGAATCGTTGTTCCGTCGAAATTACTAGCGAACAATTTTGAAATCAAGGGCATGGTCTACCTAATCTTGTTCAAGAATAACAAGCAATTTTTTTGGGACACGATAAAGAAACACCACATGCTCACATCCGATATTTCAACAAGATCACTTCTACGATGAAGTTTCCCGAACGTCCCGAATACGTCGGTTAAGCTTATGCTTTTCCCATTTTCCCTCGAGGGTTAGGAGCAGTCCACGATTTGGATTGAAAAAGAGCCCCCTCAATACAAATCGAGCTCTTACATGGGAAATGATCTTGTTTCGAAAATTCATTAACAAATTCTTCCCTCCTAGTCCCTCTAACACAAGCAAATCTTCGAAATGAATTCACCACAAGATTTCAGACAAAAATTTGATGAAACATTTTACAGGTCAGTGGGATCGATTCAATGATCTTCTTCGGGCATGCCCGCATCATGGGTTTTCAGAATTGCATCAACTCGATACATTCTATAATGCCTTAAACTCGAATGATCAAGATTCATTGAACTCCGCCGCGGGTGGTAACTTTCTAGATAAAATAGGCCTCGAGAATGCCTAACCAATTCATCGAGAGCAAGATCTAGACTTCGTCACAAATCACGAAGCAATGGCCATTGTTTTCCATCCAAAGTGAGTACGAGCTCTTCTACTACCACAAGTTTCACCCCGATGTTGCTAGAGCTGAAAGATATGGTTAGATAGCATTGATTTCTCGATAGAAAAACCAAATCCTCAAACTCCTCGCTCCTGTAAAAGCAGTTTGAGGCAAGAGTTGTTGTTAGACCTAGCGGTGGAGGCCACACTCATATCGCAATTAGTCCGGCTACCGATAACAACAATTTACCGAATAAACCTCCAAGAATAACGTCTCCTGCAAGCAGCCGCATCAAATTTCAAAACGCTTGGAAAGATCCGGTTACCGTCACCGCACACCTTGATGACACATAAGCCAAATCAGACCACGCACTCGGTTTTCGCTCCCATACAACAGCAACAGGGCCAAGGCAAAAAATCAGAATCGTTGGAACCAGAACGCAAAACCATAGAAATGGCTACAAACGAGGTAAATCAACACCCATCAAGGTTTCAACCAACAAGCCAGCCCAATGTCATCCAACCCCTCGGTTAAGTCAACACCCATCTTACCAAGCTCGCACTCCTCAAGCTTCGGGTGTGTCAAAAACTGAGAAATTGAGAGGCAAATCAATAGCTATAATGATGGGGCGGTTATGGCAAAATCATGCAAAACCTGGAACAAATGACGCCAACATAACCGATACTTGCTCACACAAACTGCGTAAATTCCAAACCAATCATCTAGCTTCAAGTTCGGGTTCTCTTCCTAGTAACACCATCACCAACCCGAAGGACGATTTGAACAGGTATCGACCACCAAGCCTAAGTGGTGTTCATATCACGGACCCCGATTCCTCCCTTCTACTTTCATCTTCTTCTCTCTCGACGAGAAATGATGAATCATTGATACGAGTTCAAAGCTACGATACATCCTACTAAGAGAACGGAAGGCAAACCGAGACATCCCAAACCTCCGTAATTCCAGTCTGCAACTCAAAATCCAACTTATGCCACCAGTTGTTGATCCCGTTAGTGCCCAATGTCTAACCAACAACATCAATTCGCATTTCCTTCAAGAATACAATGATGAAAGACCCGTGAAAAAGCTAATGAGATCAAATTGAGAAATTCTTCCGAAATCTTAAGAGAATTGAGTTTCGAAATTAGCTTTAGCGGATGCCTGACTCATTTATGGCCGAAATTTGCTCAGTCGACTCTACAAAACTTTAACGCAAACAAGAGAGTTGAGTGACATGGGCTAGATCCCCAATGAATGAGAATTGCTCAGCAGTCACTCCTACAACCAATCATCGAAAAAAAAACTTGAGACCCATGGCCGATTTCTTTCTTATCCATGTTGAATTTTCCTAAATTGAAACAAGGCAACGCACTTGGCGATCTCGGTGGCAAGGGCATTAATCTTATGGCTCATACTCCGCTGGAAAAATCTCTCACTCTCTTCCCGAACTAACCCCAAGACTGCCATACACTAGAGCTAGGCATACCAATTCAATTCACTGGAACCATCGGTATTCTGGCTAAAAGAACGTCCGTACTAATGGTAGGGAAAGCTCTAGATATTTGGCAGATTTTGTGGCTCGTTGATTTCTAAGACCACCCCCCGATACCTCTTTAATTCTTTGGGAGGAAGTTTACGAAAAGCAAAGACGGGCAGCATAGCATTAATAGATGTTTACGAGGCGAAATCACCCATAGCATGTTGGCAAAAGAGCAGATCACCTTCAATCTATACCACACTTTGAAGAATCACGCTAATTCGAATCCATAATGACGGCGAACCCGAATCGACGTCATTGAATTTGGCATGTGTAAGAAGTACTCGGAAGAAGTTCTAGGTTTTTCGATTCAGTTGCGTACGGTAAAATCCTGTTCCGGATAATACAGATCAATTGTTTCAAATTCTTCACCAACACTAACTCCTTTGGGGGATAGAATTTTCCTCCTGCTCGAAGAAGCCAATGCATTTATAGGCTATCAAAGCCGACCAATTTCACAAGAAATTGATGGCTACTTACTTTGAATCCGGAGGGTGACATCTTATTCCTGAAAGGCACTTCTCAATAGTGAACCAATTACCTCCGCTTCCGAATCATGCAGATTATTCGCCCGAAATCCGAGAAGAACTCAAAGTTGTTGAAGCTAAAACCTTTAAATCATCAATTGAAAGAGGCCTACCGCGAGGTTGACCTCAAGGACTTGCACCCGATCATATAGAATAACGATATTTTTGGAAGGCATGACAGTTGCCCGTCATAGAATTCCGAAAGATTAAAGGATGATGAAAAGCAGCTCTTATCACGGATTCTGAAGTTCCCATAAGGCGAGCCATCGCTTGGAAACCTCGCCGATATCAATGGGTATTGATACCAGAGTTTTGCACTCACAAAATCCTTAGGAAATGAGGGGACTCACGAACTCAACAGTTCAGTAGTCAAAGACTGGATAAACCCAAAGGATCCACGACTCATCAAAAAATAGGGTGAAAAACTACTTGACGGATGGCCTGGATTAAATTATGCCCAAATCTCTCTCTGACAAGTCCATGGGTAAAGCCCGATACACTGTGTACGCAAAAAGAAGGGTGGCATAACCGTCATCGAAAGATTTAAAGGATGAGGAAAAGGCAGCTCTTATCAAGGTTCTAAAGTCCCACAAGCGAGCCATCGCTTGGAAACTCTCCGATATCAAGGGTGTTGATCCAGAGTTTTGTACTCACAAAATCCTTATGGAAGAGGACTACGAACCAACAGTTCAGAGTCAAAGACGGGTAAACCCAAAGATCCATGACGTCATAAAAAGAGAGGTTGAAAAACTTCTTGACGCCGGATTAATTTATCCAATCTCTAACAGTCCATGGGTAAGCCCGGTACACTGTGTACCAAAGAAGGGTGGCATAACCATAGTCAATGGTTGCGATCTTTCACGATATGATCGAAAAAACAATGGAAGTGTTCATGGATGACTTCTCGGTCTTCGGAGATTCTTTCTCTACATGCCTATCCCATTTGGAAAAGATGTTAAAACGGTGTGAAGACACCAATTTGTCCCTAAATTGGGAGAAAAGCCATTTTATGGTACAAGAAGGCATTGTTCTAGGACACAAAATTTCTAAGTCGGGAATTGAGGTCGATCGTGCTAAAGTTGAAGTTATAGCCAAGCTCCCTCACCCGACTACTGTTAAAGGTGTCCGTAGCTTTCTTGGGCATGCCGGTTTTTACCGACGTTTCATACAAGACTTTTCGAAAATTGCCCGTCCAATGACCCACTTGCTTGAAAAAGAGACTCCATTTTTCTTCTCAAAAGAGTGTATCGAATCCTTTAATACACTTAAAAGAAAATTGACTGAGGCTCCAATTTTGATTGCTCCCGACTGGGACTTGCCCTTCGAACTAATGTGTGATGCAAGCGATTTTGCAATTGGGGCAGTCCTAGGGCAACGAAAGAACAAGCATTTCCAACCAATTCACTATGCCAGCAAGACGATGAACGAAGCTCAAGCACACTACACTACGACCGAAAAAGAATTACTTGCCGTAGTGTACGCTTTTGAGAAATTCCGGTCATATCTCGTTTTGTCTAAGAGCATAGTGTATACCGATCATTCTGCTATTAAGTATCTCTTTGCTAAAAAGGATGCTAAGGCAAGATTAATGCGGTGGATCCTTTTGCTCCAAGAATTTGATATTGAGATTCGAGACAAAAAAGGAGCAGAAAATCTTGCCGCCGACCATCTCTCCAGACTTGAGAACCCTCACCAAAATGAGTTCGAGAACAAGGAAATCACGAAAACATTCCCACTCGAAACTCTTGGATCGGTTGCTCTTCGCGATGATAGCACCCCATGGTTTGCCGACTTTGCAAACTACCATGCGGGGAACTTCATTGTCAAGGGAATGTCATCCCAACAGAAGAACAAGTTTTTTAAAGATGTCAAACATTACTTCTGGGACGACCCCTTTCTATTCAAGATCTGTGCTGACCAAGTAATTAGGCGTTGTGTTTCAGGGCAAGAAGCTTTTGACATTCTCAAAGCTTGCCACAGTGGACCCTGGTATGTGCTTAATTACACATACCATTTTCCATTATACGGACTTAAATGACTAAAAACATACCAAAAATACATTGTAT